>CM066034.1:460048204-460168979 GCA_033557465.1 Ichthyophis bannanicus
CTGCCCAACACCTCTAGACGTTGACACAGTGCTTGCCATAGGTGTGGGGAGTGCGTGTCTGGTCTATCCAGTGTGTGGTGGCTTCCAACAACCCTCCACAGCCCACACTGCTAGCCCTGTTGCCAGTATTGGCCTGCCAATGTGCATAATGAGGAGCAAGGTACCGTGGGAATAGCCTGGAATAGGGTGGCCTGGCCTTGTCCGCATCTGCACAGGGCATAGAGGGGCAATGGCCGGACATTGTAGTGCCCGGTAACCACCTGCACGGACAGGGTGGCCATAGCATGTCCTGCTGGGGAGGTCACTCTCACCCTGACTGAGCAGTGACCATCGGCATGGCTAGGTTCCGCCCATAGTGCTCTATAGTATTTTCTTAGTGTGATATTTATGGGTTTCCTTTTGGGGCCCAATCACGGATGTATCTGCTTGAGTGTGTATAACTGATATTCCCTGTGTTCTGTGTACATGCATCTCTTCCAGGGACCATGCACTATGGACTACCTGGCAGGACTGTCCCTGCAGCTAGTAATGTGTCTTGCTGGAACACCGTGGCCAGGGTGCAGCGGTTGGAGGCTTGCTGCTCTGGAGAATGTCAGATAATGGTTGGGGGGCAGCTGAGCATTTTCCAGACCGTGCCATCTGTATTGCTCGTGCTGCTATAGGTGTGTACTGCTCTGCATTGCCTGCCATGTAGGGTGTTTGATAATGAGTGGGACTGGGGTTTGATGGTCCCCCTATACTACCACCATTGCAGGGTGTTGAAAGTGGATCTGTGGGCGGGAGATCCTGTCCCCCACCCTGAGCCCTAGAGGAGTGAGTTGGGGTGGTGGTATGTTCATCTCCCTGGTAACCACAGCAGAATGTGGGTGTGGGGCCGTGCAGTCCTCCTGCAGCCAGCCATTTATTAGCAGTTCTAGCCCACTGGTTACTTCACTGCCCATGAAGCCAGTGGTCATAGGTTCGCAACCCACAGTGGGGTTCATTGATAGGGCTGTCTTAGGCATTGTCTATTTTTACTGTATATTAGTGGTGCCAGCAGAACCACCCTCAGGGTACTGTCACCTTAGGGTAGCTCAAAAGGCGCCCTATAGGGTGCGATTTACACGGCGCCCAATAGGACGCGCCTTACGCGCCGCCCTATAGGGCGCACATTACACTTCGCCCTATATTATATGTATTATATGCCATTTGAAAGGAATATTTAGGCGCTCCCTATAGGGCGCGCCTTACACTTCTCCTTATAGGGAGCGCCTAAATATTCCTATCAACTGGTATATAATACATGACCATGTCAGAGAGAACGTCACTATTGGAACATATTTCATAGGAAGGGTACACTTTTCCTGACATATGCAAACTGTAACCCGCCTGCAGACTGCGGATTAAAATATTATAGTCTGCTTTCAAAGGGTTACACAGGATGCCTCAGCCAGCCTTACTCATTAGGCACACTGGGGAATCAAACCCATGACTCTTGTACCATCAGTCTGTGTAGTAACCATTGTGCTACAGCTCTGTTTCTGTCTTTAGGTGTCTGCGCGCTGTCTTAAGCATGCGCACAGTAGTGCGCGCTGTAACGATAGTTGCTGCGCGTTATTGGTTACGATGTCCCGCCCATGTCCTTTTTTGGCTTTCCTTTCACTAACGCGGCTCCTAACGCGAATTGCACTAACGCAGTTTAGTAAACATACCCCTTAGAATGAAAGGTACCCACACTACCACATATGATAATTAAGCAACATAGCAAAGCAGAGTATTTATTGTAAATAACCATCATGTTTTGGGGATACTGTGAGGCGTACTGCTGAAGGTTTCCAATGCCTCATTGCACTGTAGATGGATGTGTTGAAGCAGCAGAAACTGCTTGTTCAGCTTAGTTCCATGGATCAGGGTGGAGGCATGTACCAAGCCAACGTGCTACTATCAGCTCAGTTCTGCAGTTTATAAGGCACAAGAAAATATGATTTAAAAAACAACAACCTGTAAATCTGGATAGAAGAAGCCCCAGAGGAAAACAAGCTATCACATCACAGAGGCAATGAATCTGCTGCTGCAGGAATGGCCCCTGCAATAGCCACTCTCAGACAAGGCCTCTCTGCCAGTCCTCCATCGAGAAGAATACTGGGCAAGGGTTGAGTAACTGTAAATCAATAATAACCAAAGTCTGAAGTCTAAATTCTCTGTTGGTTGGGCTGTTTTATTTCCTTTGTTTTTGTGTTTTCAGCTCTTACAGAGGGAAGAAGGAATCTGTGGTGGACTGCCGGCCTTCTTTTCCTGATTGTTTTAATGTGCATCATTCTGCGGTTTGGGAGAATGAAACCTGGAAAGTAAGAGGCTTTTATACTTGCTGGAACTTGTTACATTTCTCAGAGGGATTCCACGAATGCCCATTACACATAATGTGACATAATTTGTAACCATCTGACTTCTAGGAAACCAGGCAAAATGCTGCCTGAAGCATACAGTAGTCAACTATCAAAAGGATTTATATAGATTAGATGGCCGGTGTCTATATAAATTCACTATGTATAGATTTCACTGGTCAACAAAGTTTAACAAAAGTCATGTTGCTGAAATAAAAAGTAATTTCCTATCAATTTTTATATGCTGAACACGAATATGACAGTGAAACTGCAAAGTTGGCTCCAATTTTTTTGTAATCTACAAGAATTAATGTTTACATCACGAAATGCATGTCAATAGTAGATATAATAGGCCTTCGGTTAATACCTGTAAAAAACCAAGTCATAGACTACTTCTTAGATTTTTTCGCCTGTCTCTTGTACAGCTGTTCGGGTGCTTCTCTGGGGAGTGTCCAGCAGTAGTCAGCCAGCATTGTAGTGGACCATTTTCCCTGGTATCTTTGCTCCATCGTTGCAATATCCTGGTGAAAACGTTCGCCCTGTTCATCACTAACCATACCACAGTTGTCAGGAAAGAAATCGAGATGGGAATCAAGGAAATGGATCTTTAGAGACATATTGCAGCCAAGTTTCTGATACTGCATCAGCATGTCTTCTATGGTTTATGGTTTAGGCACTTGATATACCACCCTTTACCCTGTGTATCAGAGCGGTTTACAAACTTATGCTAACAGGCACTTTTTATTCCCTCGTCCCCGAAGGGCTCACAATCTACTAGTTCCTTGTAGTTTTCTGCCCTAACATTCCCGAGAAAGTTTGTTGACACTAGGCGAAAAGCATTTCATGCTTGTTTCGCATCACCCTGCAGCAAGTTGTTGAACCGGTCATCTTTGAAGAGCTCTCGAATCTGAGGACCCACAAAAACTCCCTCTTTAATCTTTGCTTCGCTGAGTCGAGAGAATTTTTCATGCAGTTATCGGAAAGCTGGCGAAATGCGGTCCATGGCTTTCACGAAGTTTTTCATCAAACCTAGTTTGATGTGAAGGGGTGGTAGCAGGATTTTGTGAGCCTCAACCAGAGCTGGGTGCTGGATATTCTTCTCTCCAATTGTTACATTTTGTCTGCAATTCCATTCCTTCTGCAAGTGGTGCCAATCCCTTGCTCGGCTATCCCACTCACATAAGAAACACATGTATTTTATATGTCCCTGCTGCAGTCCCATTAAAAGGGCAACTACCTTCAAGTCACCACAGAGGTGCCAGCTGTACTTGTTATAGTTAATGGAAGTCAGTAGATGCTTTAAGTTATCGTATGTCTCTTTCATGTGGATGGCATGCGCTACTGGAATAGATGGAAGACGGATTCCATTGTTCAAAAGCACAGCCTTCAGACTCAGTTTCGAAGAGTCTATAAATAGTCTCCAGTCTTGTGGATCATGAGTGATTTTTAAGGCATTCATGAGGCTTTCAATATCGGAACAGAATATCAGATTACTTTCCTTTCCGACTGTGTATAGTACTGCTGATGTCAGATGGCTTCAGCAGCCGTCTGGCAGTAGTATTGCATTGCATCAGAAAATGATGCAATCAGCTCTGGATGATGTGTGCATGCTGGTATTATGTAATGTGATGCAATATTACATCATTCAAGGCTTATTTGGGATGTTGTTGATGTCCTACTGGATAAATTTACATGGTGAAATGTCAAAAATGAACTACATTCAATATCTTCAAAACGAGAGCCAATAACATTTTTTTTAATGTTATTTTCGTGTTCAGCTCACCAAGATACTACAGATTAGGGCCTTTTAAAGTCAGTAATGATTTCATGTTGACCAGTGTTTTCAGTCCCTGTGTGGATTGCAACAGGCTGAAAATCTGTCCAATCACTCCACTACTATTCCTTTCTGGCTAGGATTGAGTTATGGCGAAGCATGGGCAGGAATCATAAACTATCTTTATAATAGCGATATTCAGCCACAATATAGAGAACTACGTGCTTACTTTAGTACTGTTACTCAGTAAACATATAAGTTAAATGCTGAATATTGTCTCTGTAAAAATGGCAGTGATGAATATATGTATTTATACTGTAGATAGTATTTAAAAAAATGCCATGATCACTAGCTTTGAAAATTGGCTCTCAGATTCTCAGCTTTGCCCCAGTATTAGTGGCATCTAAATGAATAAATTGGAATTTGGGTTGCCAACCTGCTGATTTTTGGCCAGCCTGAACAGTTTTACAAAGGGGAGGCTAGCAGTCAACAGGACAGAAAACCAGCCAATGAAAGTGCTGATTTTCTGCGACCACTGATCACTCTCAAACTGCACTACCTCCACTCCTGCAAAAACCTGGGACTGGGACCTTTCATCTGTCTTACAATAGCAACATCGCTATAGGAAAGCGAAAGAGAGCACAGGGCTTATCATTAGCCCATGAGTGCGCTGAGGTAGCTCTGTTGCGTCCCACCCCCTCTGATGCCAGGCCTTGACAGAACAATGTCGGTGAGCTCATGGTCTAAAAGCAGGCACCGCGCTCTTTTGCCTTTCTGTGCCAATGCCACAATGCTGTTGCACAGTAAGACCATAGTGCTGTCTGGACAGTAGGAAGAGGCGAGTGGGAAGTGACATGGTGATAGGGGATGCTGAAGCACCAAGGGAGAGGTGAATAAAGAGTCAGAAGAGTGATGCTGGACATGGGGATAGTGACAAGGAGGGAAGATGCTGGACATGGGGGCAATAGGGTAAGGAGGAGAGATGCTGGATATAGGGACAAGAATACAGAGGAGAGAGGCTGGCCATGGGAAGGGGACAGGGACATGGAGGGGAGATGAGAACACGGAAGGGAGATTCTGGATAGGGGTGGGGGATAGGGAGAAGGAGATGGAGAAGGAGAAGGAGAAGAGATGCTGGACATGGGGGAATAGGGACAAGGAGGGGATGCAGGACATGGGGAAAGATAAGGGATAAGGACAGGGATACAGAGGGGCGATGCTGGACATGAAGGTAATAGGGATAAGGAGGGGAGATGTTGGACATAGAGGAGAGATGCTGGCCATGGGAGGAGGATAGGAACAAGGAGAGGAGATGAAAACAAAGAAGCGAGATTCCAGATATGGAGTTTGGAATAGGGAGAAGGAGGGGAATGCTGTACACCGGAGGGATAGGGACAGTGACACAGAAGAGAGAATCTGGTCATGGGGGGGGGGGGGGGGTAGAGACAGGAACATAGAGAGGTAATTTATTTATTTATTTATTTATTTTATTTATTTAACAGGTTTTTTATACCGCCTTTCTTACAATCAAAGCGGTTACAAGACTACATCAGGTTAGCATAAAATACAAACATACAAACAGACTATACAGACCAAACAATAAATCCAGTTTATACCACCTTATCCAAATATCAAAGTGATAAGCAAAGGATCCATAGGTAACAGGGAAAGACTACATCATGTTAACATATAATACAGACATACCTCTAAACGGAGGAACAGCCTAAGGGAGAGACAGAAGGAGAAGGTTATACAGAGAATAATTTTTGCCATGGGCCCGCGCCTAAGGGCCACGCCAAAGGGCCCTCTGGCGAGGCCCTCAGGCGCGGGCCCGCCTGTCGGCGGCTGCCGTTTAAAGGAGCTGCTGCTCCCCTCCCACAGCCCCGATTGGGCCGGAGGCAGTTCGTTGGTCTCGCGCCTCTCAGACCGGCTCAGCTGTTCTTCCCGCCGTCGGACAGGGGGGATAGAGATACAGAGTGAAGATGGTGGACGTGGAGGGATAGCATAGTTACTCACCTGTAACAGGTGTTCTCCGGGGACAGCAGGAATCAGTCCTCACATATGGGTGACTTCGGCACTGACTGAGCCCTCATGGAAGCATCCCCCCAGCTTTCAAAGAAAGTCTTTGGGAGATGCTGCCATGCATGTGTGGTCCCCTTCCCACCCAAGGATGCCATCTTGCTCAGTCAGATGACATAGCTAAAAGATGGCAAAAATAAAAGATAGTAAAGGAGCAACTCCAAGGGCAGGAGGGAGAGTTGTGAGGACTGATTCTTGCTGTCCCCGGAAAATAACTGTTACAGGTGAGTAACTACGCTTTCTCCGGGAGCAAGCAGGAAGTAAAGCCTCACATATGGGACTCCTCAGCTACAAGCTACCGAAAGCCGATAGCGAAAAATACAGTCGCCCTCAAGGGGAGCCGTGAACAGCAGCAATGGAGTCAGTAGCTACAGACTACAGTAGGACCCCTGTGTCCGATGGAAACCAGCACTCCAGTAACCTGAACACAGAAGGGTTGGAGGGTAGAAGTTGCCTGGGCCCTGAAAAGATTACGGAGCACAGCCTGGCCGAAGGCACTGTCCCATCAGGACTCCCTTTCCAGGCAGTAATGGGCTGCGAAGGAACAGACTGAAGACCAAGTAGTGGCCCAGCAGTTGTCCACCATCGGGACAAAACGCAGGTTTGCCAGTGAGGCTGCCAAGGCCCTGACACGGTGCACTGTGACTCGGCCTTCCAGCAGGATCCCCGCCTGCTCGTAGGCTAGAGTGATAGGCTAGAAGATAGAGGCTAGAGTGACATCATGATCTACACACCCATCTCAGTTGACAACCCGGACTACACCAACATAACAAACTGCCTCACCCAAATGGCAAACTGGCTTCAGGAAAACAACCTATCTATCAACTACAGCAAGATGGAGGCACTGATCATCAAGTGAAACCCGGCCGACATCAAGATAAGAGATGCTCTCATACCCATAAAATCAGAAGTTAAGTACCTCGGAGTCATCCTGGACAAAGAACTTAACCTCCAAGCACACATAGGCAGAGCAACCAAAAGTGCATACCAAAGAATGCCACTCATCAGAAGACTCAAGCCCCTCCTCGACCCAGAGCACTTTCGCACCGTTTGCCAGGCGCTGATAACCCCTCTACTAGACTTCTGCAATCTAATATACACCGGGTTACCAAAGCAGACCCTCAGACCACTACAACTGGCCCAAAACACAGCTGCCCGCATAATAGCCAGTACTACAAGACACGATCACATCACACCCATACTGAAAGAACTGCACTGGCTTCCAATCATCTCACGCATCAAATACTAGACTATCATAAACATATTCAAGATCAAACAACACTCCTCCGCCATAAGCCTACACACACTCATACAACCCAACACAAGCACACGGCCAAGAAGAAGAGGCACCTCCAATCGGGTTAACACCCCAAAAGACTTCACCAAGACCCGCAAAGACACCGCACAACGAGCAATCTCCCTGGCTGCTCCATCCATATGGAACTCCCTCCCAGATGATCTGAGACTAACCACAGAAATCAAGGACTTCCGAAAACAGCTGAAGACAACCCTGTTCATCGATTACTATGGACATACCCCCTGAACCAGCATACAAGTCAGATCATCAACCCCCCCCCCACCACCCCAAGACTGTATATAAGACTGTATAATAGCCCATGATGTATAATAGCGCACTATGTAGATAAACCAAATCTAATCACATCCCCGCCGACACATACACACCACCCTGTACACTGCATGAAAACATTTGCCCCTTTGATTGTTTGCCATGGAAACCGCTTTGATTGAATGATAAGGCGGTATATAAATACCATTAAATAAATAAATACAGTCTACCACCTAGGTAGATGGGGTGCGTTTGGTCACACCTCCCCCAGTCTACTGGGGTTGTATGAGGTGAAAAGCTGAGTGGCTTTGTGGTGGCCCTGAGTACGTTGTTTGTAGAAGGACAAGGCTCTCTTACAGTCCAGGGTGTGAAGGACCATCTCAGCCCTACTGGCGTGAGGTCTTGGGAAGAAGGTGGGGAGTACCATCTCCTGGTTAAGGTGGAAGGACGATACCACCTTTGGAAAGAATTGAGGATGTGTGCGGAGCACCACCCTGTTCTTGAAGAACCTGTTATACGGCACCTCCGCCACTAAGGCTTGAAACTCGCTAACCCTGCAAGCGGAGGTGAGCGTGACCAGGAATGCCACCTTCCACGAGAGGTATCGCAACTGGCAGGTAGCCAGAGGCTCAAAAGGCAGGCAAGCTGCCCTAATACCACATTGGTTGCTGGAGGGCGAACCAGGGGTTTCGATAAAAGTAGACCCTTTAGGAAGCGGGTAACCAGCGGCTGGACCGAGAGAGATTTGCCATCCACAGTGTGGTGGTGTGCCACCAGGGCACTGAGGTGCACCCTGACGGAGTTTGATTTAAGCTTGGATTGCGAGAGATGGAGAAGATACTGTAGAACCAATCCCACCAGGCAGGAGAATGGGTCAGTCCCGTGCTCCGCACACCAAGTTGAAAACCTGCGCCATTTGAAGGAGTATGCTTTCCTAGTGGAAGCTTTACGAGAGGCCAACAGGATCTCCTCTACCTCACCTGAGAGGTTGAAAGGGGCAAGGGTCACCCTTTCAGCAGCCATGCTGTCAATGACAGGGACCCCAAGTTGGGGTGCAGAAGAGAGCCTCCCCTCCTGGGACAGGAGCCCTGGAGAGTTCCCCAACGGGATGGGAGTCTCCACTGATAGCCAGAGGAGTAGCAGGAACAATGGCTGCCTAGGATGAGCGAGGCCTTGTCACAGAGGGTCCTGAACAATGTCTTGGCAATTAGTGGTGTGTCTGGGAAGGCGTACATGAGGCCTTCCAACCACAAGTCAAGGAACGCATCCGCTACCACCCTGGAGGGATGGGCCTGCCGGAAGCAGAAGCTGGGCAATTGGTAGTTGTCCAAACTGGCGAACAGGTCCATCGTGGGTTCAACCACACTGGGGTCCAGCTGCCATTCGTGTGGATTGAGGACCCTGCTCAATCTGTCGGCCAGTGAATTATTCTGGCCTGGCAGGTATACTGTCTGCAGGAGTATACCCTGCCGGACTGCATAGGAGCAGAAGACCACTGTCTCTCAGCAGAGGGCACGAGACCCCGTGCCCCCCTGTTTGCTCACATAGAACACTGCCACCTGGTTGTCCATCTGGACCAATGCCAGCTGGTGATGTAGGTAGTGGCAAAAGGCTCAGAGGGCTAAGTATATCGCCTTAGCTCCAGGAGGTTGATCTCATCCTGTGACCAGCTGCCCGGGGTGTGAACCTCCTTGCAGTGGGCTCCCCAGCCAATCAGGGAGGTGTCTGTGGTGAGGACTCTTAAGGGGCTCGGAGCTGGAAAGGGCATCCCCACCTTGAGGTATTGTGGAGTCTACCACCAGGTCAGGGAGTCCGCCAACTGGCTGGTCACTGAGGCTTTGTCCCAGAGGCGTCCCATAGCCTGTGTCCACTGGTCCCAAAGGCACCACTGCATGGCCTTCATGTGGAGGTGGACGTCTGCGGTGACGTGGACCGTAGAGGCCAAATGCTCGAGTAGGCACAGGAGGAGCCGAGTGGGTACCGAGGGGCGGTGCTGTATGTCCAGGGCCAGGGCCCTGAGAAGGTCAGCTTGGTCTCTGGGCAGGAAGGCTTTTGCCTGGAAGGTGTCCAGTCTTGCACCTATAAGCTCCAGACACTGTGTCGGGAGGAGATGGGACTTGGGGTAGTTTATCACAAACCTCAAGTGTTGCAGGACCTGGATGGTGCATGCAGTTGCCTGCTGCACCTCTGAGGCTGTGCCTCCTTTTATGAGCCAGTCGTCCAGGTAGGGGAGTACAAAGACCCCCTGGAGGTGAAGAAAGGCAGTTATGACTGCCAGGCATTTTGTGAAGACTCTTCGGGTGGAGGCCATGCCAAAAGGCAGCACCCTGTATTAGTAGTGACCCCCCTCACCATGAACCGCAGGTAATGCCTGTGGTTGGGGTGAATAAGAATGTGGGTATAAGCATCCTTCAGATCCCAGGAGCATAGCCAATTTCCCTGCTGGAGGTAAGGCAGCAGTATTCCAAGGGAAAGCATCTTGAACTTCTCCCTCACCAGGAACTTGTTCAGGTTGCACAGGTCGAGGATGGGTCTTAGGCCTCCTGTCCTTTTTAGCAGAGGAAGTACCTGGAGTAGAACCCCTTGCCCTTGAGATGGTGGGGTACTGTTTCTACCGCTTTGTCCTCTAGAAGACCTGCAAGCTCATTCAACAGATGGTCCCGGTGAAGGGGAAATCTGAAGGGCTCTCCTGGAAAGTAAGGGGGAGGTGTCTGAGTCAGATGGAGGAGGTAGACCTCCCTGACCACCCGAAGTACCCAGGAATCGGTGGTGATAGTTAGCCACGTTTGGGCACAGTGAATCAGATGACCCCCTGTGGGCTGCTGACCTTCTTGGGGTGGAGAGGTTATGCCCAAGGAGTCAAAAACTTCCCTCTGGCTGGGCCAGGGCCAGGGCCAGTGCCTGAGGCTTGGGAACCTCCTGCTTACGAGGGCTATGCCCATGTCCCTTGGCTTGCTGACCCTGCTGGGGAGCCAGGGAGGCCTGAAAAGGTGGGTAGTTTCTGTAAACAGCCCCTTTCTTTGGGTAGAAGGGCTTTTTACCTGAGCCCTTCCGATGGGGAGGGGCAGCAGTTTTTTTGAGAGCCTGGTCCTCATCATGAACTCAGTCTCCAGCTCATCAGCCTTGTCGGTCATGGGTTTGCCAAAGAGATTCTCTCCTTGGCATGGGATATCTACCAACTTCTCCTGAACCCATTGTTGGAGATTGGATGACTGTAGCCAAGCCTGGCTTTGAGCACCGATGTCCGCCGCCACTACTCAAGCCGCTGACTTGAAGCCTTTGTAGGCTGCCTGAGACATAAACTTGGAACACTCACAGATGGCCTTGGCCAGGTTCTTGAACCACTGCAGGGGTTCCTCAGACAGAACCAGCCAAGAACACGGCAATTTCCTTTGCCAGGTCTCTCAGGTACATGCCCATGTACAGCTGGTAGGTCTGGATGTGGCCAATGAGCATCGAGCCCTGGTAACACTTTCTGCTAAGGGCATCTGAGGTGTGTGGCTCCCTGCCGGGAAGCACCCAGAAGTGCATCTTCTCACTCTTCAGTCGACGCATGGCCAACTCCACCACTATGGAGTTATGCGGCAGCTGTGATTTCTGGAAGCCCGAGCATGGGTGCACTCAATACATCGAGTTGAGCTGCTTGCTCACCACTGGCACCGATGCTGGTGTCTCCAACATATGGAGCATTAGCCGTTCCAGGATGGTAGGAATGGGCACCATAAGCGATTCTCTCAGAAGGGCCTTGTATTGGAGTATTTCTAGCTCCTCCACCTGAGGTTCCTCCTCCGATTCCATCAGGAATGCTAGGGCCTTAGACAAGTCCCTGATGAAGTCATGGAATGCCATGTCCTCCGGCGGAGACCACTGCTGGGGCTTGTAAAAGGGGGTGCTTGTTATGAAGGTACCACCATCTTGGCAAGTATGTACATTAACTGTCTTGCAAAGGATTGTGGTTATTGAAGCCCATTCACACAAAGCTTGCCTTTTTAAAATAATGAAGACTCTTGTAGTTGGTCGAGTGTAAGGCAAAATTAGAATTTATTTATGGGGTGAATATCCCACACACAGATATGCTTGGTAACACCATCCAGATAACTTCTCCAGGGTTCATTCAACAGAAATAAGGCAACTGAGAAAAACTTATGCAAATAAGTTTCAAAGTCCTTGATGGAACAGAAAGGCTTTCTTACAGCAGCTGCTAATAAACTCCTTAGCAGTGCTGAGGTGAAAGAAATCAAAGAGGGAAACTTCTTTATACAAAAACAATGCTCACTTTCTCCATACAGAAAAGAACTTTTAAAACCCACATGTGCACGGCTTGTGCTGGGCTCTCCTCTACCAGCAGGTGACAATTAACTGCAATCAGTAGCTTGATTTCAGCACACGTGCAAACTTTCCAACAAAGCTTTCTCTTTTCAACAAAACTTTATGGGAAGCCAACATTTAGAATGTTTCCTTTTGATGTTTTCTCTTATATTTAGGATTTTCCTAAAATAACAACCTACTCAAAGAACAGTCCATATAATCATCTTCTGCATCAGATATTAAACCTTGCTCCTGATATTGCATAGACTCAGCTTATCCGTCTGACTCAGAGGGCTTTAGGAACTGACCTCTATATGGAGAGAAACTGTTTCCCTGCTGTTTGCATTGCTCAAAGCTAGAGAAACGTTCACAGTTCCTACCTGAATCCAGGCAAGCGTCAGGCTGCTTCTTCTGGTATTCTGACCAGTATGCAATAGAGCTTCTGTGTCCTGTCCTCCAGTTGGTATCTCTGGACCTCAGGATCTTTTCTCCAGATGTCCTCCAAGAGGTATTTGGGCTCCTTTCCTCCTTAGCTGCAACAGACCTCTTCCTAGGTGTTGCTTGAGGGTCCCTGGCTGTGGATCTACAGACTTCTGGCTTTCTCCAGTCCTCTGAAAGTTCTTTCCCCCAGGTATCTCTCCAGGCATAGGTACGTCTCTGAGCTCTTCTCTTGGACCGTCTGCTTCCTTGTCCTTGTTCCTTCAGGTTCCGGTTGTTCTTCCTTCTGTTCCTCTGATTCTCCTTCTCTGTCTCCTTCTCCGTCTGTCTTCCTGAAGATTCCCCTCTAGTTTTAAAGGGCTTAGATTGCAACTCCTCCCTTGCATTCTTCAGGTGTTGTGGATTAAGCATTCTTCTAGAGGCTGTTTGATTAGGTATGACATAATGCTTTCTCTGATTAGTCTCATGCTTTTCCACTCTAGCTCCCCTAGGGACTTTCTGCATACTAGTGCATCTGGAATATGTAGTCTTTTAGGGAAACAAGCTGTCTTATTTCTATAACCTGCCAGCACAGGTCCCTTAATCAGAGTAAATTCTCCTCTTTTGTCATTACTCCCTGAGCTTTGATAAGCTTCCTTATCACAGGCTCTGAAGTGGGAGAGTCCGTGGGGACATCGCGATGGTGACAAGTGTCGGGCGACTCCTAGTCCTTCATCTCCTACTCATAGTAGTCCTTTGAGGACTTGGTGTAAGGCTGGTCTGTGGGCCCTGTGGCTGACCCTGGGCTGAGACCCTCAGAGGCCCCGCAGCTGGTGCCGAGCACACTGGCTGGGGACGATCATGGCCCCATCGAGTGGAAATCGGATTGAAACCTTGGCCGAGTATCAATTCGAGGCCGAAGGATCTTAAGGATTGGCTCAGCCTCCAGAGATGTCTTCGACGTTGAGGGCCCAAAGATCGTGGAAGAGGAATTGGTTGTACCAGACAACAGCACCTGCTGTTGGTCCATGAAGGCAGACAAACTGTGCTCCAAGGCCGCCATTCTGGATTCCAGGCCAGAAAGCTCCACAGCCATTGGCACGGGCACCAAAGGAATCAGATCCAACACCGGGTCCCTCGAAGGGGAATCCTTGATGAGGATGATGTCTGGTGATCGAGGCCGGTCCAAGGTCGAGTCCTTTTGGAGGACCTTTGCATGCTTCTCCCTTTCCGATCCCTCAGACGAGCGTCTCAGACTGTGGGACCTGGCTCTGGACACACCCGGCCTGAAGCATGCCGCCTTCAGGGTCTTCTTCTTCTTCTTGGTTTCCCTCAAGGGAGACCCCCCTCTCCGAAGAACCACGGCACCACTCAGGTGCTGTAGAGCTGCCCCGAGATGCCGTTGCTTCAGATGAGGCCATGACCTTCGGAGGTACCAGGGACTCAGGGAAAAATTTATCATGCTGCTGCTGGTGGCTCTTGAGAGCCTTGTTGAACATCTTTTTGCAGAGACTGCATGCTGTGGGATCGTGGTCCGGCCCAAGACAGCAAAGGCAGCAGTCGTGTGTGTCGGTCAAAGACATGATTTTGGCACACCGATCACACTTTTTAAAACCACTGGTAGACATGGGGGAAAAAAGTACCCCTGCGAGGCCGAAGACCCGCCGAGCTGCCAATTGAAAAAAAGGCGTGAAGATGCCAAAGAGGAAAAAAACTACATAAAGGACCCGAACTCGATGCCGAGACAGCGAGGTCGGTTGGCAGGAAGAGTACTGATGCAGTACCGGAGGCGAGTATGAAACTCCGGCTGAAATCCCACACAACCTACTACAACACATTCTCTATATGGGGTGAGGGAGAATGGCAGCAAATAACAGACAAATTGAAATCCAGATCACCAGGGGTAGTAACTTAAATGAGCACTACAAATAAGTTTTCTCAATAAGCAAAATCTACCCGTTAGGCAAAACAATTAATACCACTTTACTAAGGTTTAAGGTGAATTTAAAAAAAAGTCCATTCCCTGGCCCCAACTAGTGCAAATGGAAGAACTGAATGATACAATACTTGTGCACAGGCTAATAAAATCTACTATTGTTTCCACCAGGGATGGCCCAAAGGTGATGCAAGGCTGTGTGCAGAGATTCATTGCAGGGTCTCATTTGCATATCCACTGGGCCTCATTTGCATAATTTATTTTATTTTAAAATGTATATGTTGCCCATCTAAAATTTTAGGCGGCTTTCAAAAGAGTCCTTCACAAGCCTCTTTTAGCTCCTGGCAATGACTTAGGGACATGTTTATTAAATAGTAATGTGTATTAAGTGCCTCTGCACCAATATAAATATATGGGTGTTCCTGCACTTTATGCACATTAGCATTTCTGAATGTGCATTAACTTTTAGTACCCATGCCTCTTAATGAGTGTCTGAATACCATTTGCATGGGCAGTGAGGATAAGGAAAGGCTACCAGATTTCTACATTACTATACTCCAATGCCAACCAGGCACATTAGGAAGTACTATAAACCCTGCCCATTTAGAACACAGGGCAAACCCGCCATGCCATCAAAACTTCAACACCCTCACCCCCATCAATTACCCAAACTCTCTTACATGAGAACCCACTCCTCAAGCTCGCATCCCCCTCAATAAAACATGTCGAAGATATCATTACCAGAATAAATACAACCACGGCATCCAACGATCCATGTCCAGCACACTGGATAAAAGCGTTGCGACATGAGCTCAGCCCATTCATATCTGAAATCATAAACCAATCATTCACAACAGGTATCTTCCCATCAGCTCTTAAGCAGACCTCCATAAGACCTCTTCTAAAAAACAACCAGCTAGACCCAACAAAAGAAGAATCTTACCGACCAATTTCCAGCATCCCCCTGCTATCTAAGATAATAGAGAAAGTGACACAGATTCAGATCCAACAACATATAGACACCACATCTCCTCTGGACCCCAGTCAACATGGATTCAGAGAAGCCCACGGAGTCGAATCATTGCTGACTTCATTACTCAACACCAGGGCCGGATTTAGCTAGAGTGAGGCCCTACGCCAAGAAAAATTGTGGGCCCCCCCGTGTCCCCATGCAGTCCTGGGCCCCCCCGTGTCCCTCCCCATGCCCCCGTGCAGTCCTGGGCCCGCCCCCGTGCAGTTCTGGGCCCCCCCGTGCCCCGTGCAGTCCTGGGCCCCCCCGTGCCATCCTGGGCCCCCCCCGTGCCGTCCTGGGCCCCCCCGTGCCCCTGTGCAGTCCTGGGCCCCCCGTGCCCCCGTGCAGTCCTGGGCCCCCCCCCGGGCAGTCCTGGGCCCCCCCCCGTGCAGTCCTGGCCCCCCCCGTGCCCCCATGCAGTCCTGGGCCCCCTGTGCCCCCGTGCAGTCCTGGGCCCCCCCCCCGTGCAGTCCTGGGCCCCCCCGTGCCCCCGTGCAGTCCTGGGGCCCCCGTGCAGTCCTGGCCCCCCCCATGCCGTCCTGGGGCCCCCCCGTGCCCCCGTGCAGTCCTGGGCCCCCCCCCCGTGCAGTCCTGGCCCCCCCGGACAGCATCGCGGCTGTCTGAGGGGCTTCAGAGGGAGCCGGGGAAGCCCGCGCGAGGCCCCGGCTCCCTCTGTACAGCCGCCAGCGTGAAGAGCCTTTTCCTTCATGCTGGCGGCTGTTTCTGTGAAGCCGCGAATGCTGGGAAAGGTTAAACTACCGATTTTTGATATTGTCGGTTCCACTAATGAGGGTGTTGAGCAGGGCCGGATTTGCCTATACGCCACGTACGCCGTGGCGTAGGGCCCACAGCTGGCAAGGGCCCACCGGAGGGCTTTGGAGGGAGCCGGGGAAGCCCGCGCGAGGCCCCGGCTCCCCTGTACAGCCGCCAGCGTGAAGAGCCTTTTCCTTCACGCTGGCGGCTGTTTCTGTGAAGCCGCGAATGCTGGGAAAGTGTACAACTTGATCTGTTGGGTGTCAGTGAACTGAAATGGACTGACATCGGGCACTTTGCATCCGATGATCACATGGTCTACTATGCTGGAAATGAAAGACAAAGAAGAAATGGTGTTGCATTTATAATAAAGAAGAAACTTGCAAGAACTGTAACGAAATACAATGCAGTCAGCGAACGCTTAATCTCTATTCGTCTACGAGAAATGCCTATCAACACAACTATAATTCAAGTATATGCCCAAACAACAGCTGCAGAAGAGAATGAAATTGAAGAGTTCTATGAACAAGTACAAGCTGAAATTGACAGAACATGCAAACAGGATATCCTGATAGTCATGGGTGATTGGAACGCAAAGGTTGGCAACAAAGAAGAAGACAAAGTAGTTGGAAAATATGGACTTGGCAACAGAAATGAAGCTGGAGAAAGACTGATAGAATTCTGCAAGACCAACAATCTATTCATCTCGAACACCTTCTTCCAGCAACACAAGCGGCGACTGTACACATAGACTTCACCCAATGGATTGTATAAAAATCAAATTGACTACATCTGTGGAAGTCAACGATGGAAAGGCTCTATAACATCAACAAAGACAAAACCTGGAGCTGACTGTGGTACAGATCATCAACTACTAGTATGCAAACTCAAGCTAAAGCTGAAAAAGAGCAAACCACTCATGAATGCAGCAAAATATGACCTTGAGAATATACCACTGGAATTTAAAGACTGCCTGCAAAATCGATTTGCTGCTTTAGATACAAATGATAGAGTTCCAGAAGAGTTATGGAATGACATCAAGAAGGTTGTGTTGGAAGAAAGCGAGAAGTCTCTACAAAAGGTAAAAAAGAAAAAACGGCCAAAATGGATGACGGAAGAAACTCTGAAAATTGCCCAGAAACGCAGAGAAGCTAAAGCCAGAGGAGAAAGAAAGACAATCACAGAACTCAACATAGATTTCCAACGTGCAGCAAGACAGGACAAGGAAAAGTACTACAATGACGCATGCAAGGAAATAGAAGCAGAAACTATTAGAGGAAGAACAAGATCAGCTTTCCTAAAGCTACGAGAGTTAAAGAAAAAGTTCCAGCCTCGAATTGGAATGTTACAAGATGCTCAAGGTTCTATGTTGAATGATGCTGAGAAGATCAAGAAAAGATGGAAGGAATATACAGAGTTATTATATGATAAAGATCAAGTGGACCAACAGCCGTTTCAACCTATACCTTATGATCGGGAACCATTGGTGATGAAAGAAGAAGTTGAAGCAGCATTGAAAGCCCTATCAAAGAACAAAGCACCAGGCATTGATAGCATTCCTATAGAAGTATTGCAGCAATCTGATGCAGCTGTTACCATACTTACAAGGCTCTGTCAAGAAATATGGAAGACAGCATCATGGCCAACTGACTGGAAAAGATCTGTGTTTATACCAATACTAAAGAAAGGTGATCCAACTGACTGTGGAAATTATCACACAATCGCTCTGATCCCACATGCCAGCAAGATTCTACTGAAAATTATTCAAAAGAGATTACAATCATACCTGGAACAAGAACTACCTGAAATGCAAGCAGGGTTCAGAAAAGGGCGAGGAACGAGAGACATCATTGCGGATGTGAGATGGATCCTTGAAAAGACTAAAGAATACCAAAAGGATATCTATTTGTGCTTTATCGACTATAGCAAAGCTTTTGACTGTGTAAACCATGAGAAACTCTGGGTCACATTAAGAAGCATGGGTATACCAGAACACCTGATCGTTCTCTTGCACAATCTGTACATTGATCAAGAAGCAACACTTCGAATGGAACAAGGAGAAACAGAATGGTTTAAAATAAGCAAAGGTGTAAGACAAGGCTGCATACTTTCCCCCTACCTGTTTAATTTATATGCAGAACAAATCATCAGAGAAGCAGGATTGTATGAAGACAACAGAGGTGTGAAGATTGGTGGAAGACTCATCAACAACCTTCGCTATGCTGATGATACCACATTACTGGCGGAAAGTGAAGGTGATCTGAAACATTTGCTTCTCACAATCAAAGAACATAGTCTCAAAATGGGCCTGCACCTTAATGTAAAGAAGACAAAGATCATGACAACTGGCATAATCAACAGGTTCATCGTCGAAGGAGAAGAAATTGAAATCGTGAATAACTTTAACCTACCTGGATCAACTATCAATAAAGAAGCAACAAGCAGTCAAGAAATCAGACGACGCATTGCTCTTGGCAGAATGGCTTTGAAAGACCTAGATAAGATTCTCAAGACCAGAGATGTCTCTCTCCATACAAAGATTCGACTTGTTCAAGCCATGGTATTTTCAATAACATCATATGGATGTGAAAGCTGGACAGTGAAAAAGATAGACAGGAAGAAAATTGATGCCTTTGAATTATGGTGCTGGCAGCGAATACTGTGTATACCATGGACTGCCCGAAGAACAAACCAGTCTGTACTAGAGGAGATCAAACCTAAGCTTTCTTTAGAAGCTCAGATGACAAGACTTCGACTTTCATACTTTGGACACATCATGCGGAGAGAGAGATCATTAGAGAAAGACATCATGCTTGGCAAGATAGAAGGTCAATGCAAAAGAGGAAGGCCAGCAATGAGATGGATCGATACAATAACAGCAGCTACAGGTACCAGTCTTTCAACAATGAGTCGCCTGACTGAAGACCGAACACAATTTAGGATAGCTATCCAGAGGGTCGCCATGAGTCGACTCCGACTCGACGGCACTTAACAACAACAACAAAGAATTTTCACCCCCATCTACTCTAAAAGTACGGGACGCTGAGCTTCCTATCAAATCCGCCGTAAAATACCTAGGCGTAACCCTGGATCCCCAACTGGACTTCAAAGAACACATAAACCGCACAGTGAAAACCATCTACTTCAAGATTAGGACCCTCCGAAACCTCAAAAACATGCTCGACCCTGACAGCTTCCATACCATCTTTCAAGCCATAGTCACTCCACACTTTGACTATGCAAACATAGTTCTACACGGCCTCCCAAAAAGCACACTAAACACGCTGCAATTAGCGATGAACGCTGCTGCCCGCATCCTCAATGGTGCATCAAGGAATGATCACATAACCCCCATCTTAAAGGAATTACACTGGCTCCCAATATCCTGCAGAACTACATACAAAGCATTACTCATTACATTCAAAGCCATCAATAACTTAGCTCCCCTAGCAATCTCCACACTTATCACACACACCCCTAACACTAGATCTAGAAGATCAGTTGCAGCTAATACCCTAATCATCCCAACTGACTCCACAAAATGCACACACACAACCACAGGAAGAGCATTCACATACTTCGCTCCCAAATGTTGGAATAATCTTCCATCCACCATAAGAGCAATTAAAGACCTCAAGCAACTTAGAAAAGCCATAAAACACCACCTGTTCCTTTCATACTTCTCTCATTACCAGTTCCCAACTTAACCTAAGCCTCATTACAAACCAATATTGAAATGTTCCACTACTCCGTGTATAACTGAAGGATCCCATTGTATATAGTTAAATAATTCATATGTACAAAGTTTTCCCCTTAGTTGTATCCTGTTAGACTTCCTGTTACATGTAAACTCACGACAGCCTGTTGCTATCGGTGAGTACTTTAAGTTTATTGTAAACCGCGCTGATGATAAAAAGTGCGGTATATAAGAGCGTTAAATAAAATAAAATAAATAATAAATCATAATAGCACAACAAGGACTCACAAAGCACCAAACCCTACCTATCAAAAAGGCAACACTGCAAATATTAAACCAATACATCTCAGAGAATACCAATACATCTCTTACTGGGGAAAGAGAACAAGTGGCACTGTCAAATAGAAACTACATGAACAGAATACCTCAGCTCGGTTACACATGCAGAACATAGAACGTCAGCAAACAAAGAACAAGGGATCATAGTTTAGAAATATGAAGACAATAATTAAACTGGGAACCCCAAAAACCAAACTTGGAATGTACAATAACACTGAAGAAATAAAACTATAAATTAATTTCCTCTTGTACTAAACAAAATGCAAAGACGGTAGTGATGCACATTTTCTAGAGTTGACATATTCCAGTTAATAAATTCAAAATAAAAAAGTATTTATCTGCCTTTTGTGGTTTGTGCATTTTATTTTTTCAGTTTCAATTGCTCCAGTCACTTTCTTCTGCTTTCTTCATGTCTTCTGTTAACTCTCCATTGTCTGCTGTCCATTTGTCCTTCCTTCTCTCTTCTAGTTTTTTTTTCCATTCTCTCTCTACATCTGCTTTAACATACTGATCTTTCCCCTTTTGCTCTTTCCTCTATGCCTTTTTTTATTCCTTGTTCATACACTCAAATTGCACCCTTCCATCCTCAATCCCCACTTAATCACCCAACACTCAGCCAATTTTAGGTTTTTCTTTCCTCCCACACAATATATCTTTTCCCCTTTCCATCCTCAGTCCCCCAGCCCCATCCCCTTCTAGTCCTCTCCCAACATCAGCTCCTTTCTAGTTACAGCCCCACCCAGCATCCGCTCCCATTTAATCCCATTCTCTCATGCCCTCGTATCAGCCCATTTCCAGTCCTAGCCCTCCCTCAGCCTATTTCCAAACCTAGCCTCCCCATCAGCCCATTTCCAGTCCAAGCCCTCCATCAGCCCATTTCCAGTCCTTGCTCGCCCCCCCAATCAGTCCAGTTCCAGTCCTAGCCCCCTCATGAGCCATTTCCAGTCCTAGCCTAGCTCCCCCATCAGCCCATCCATCAGCCCATTTGCAGTCCAAGCCCCCCCCCAGTCAGCCCATCTCCAGTCCTATCCTAGCCCTCCCTCACCTCATTGTCAATGCTAGCCCTCCCATCAACCCTTTGCAGTGCTATCCTAGCCCCCCATCAGCCCATTTCCAGTCCTATCCTAGCCCTCCCATCACCCCATTTTCAGTCCTAGCCCCTCCCCATCAGCCCATTTCCAGTACTAGTCTCCCCCCAGAAGAGCCCCACACCTGTCTAACCAACTTCAGAGGGAGCTGGGGAGGCCCAAAGCCTCGGCTCACCTCTGCACAGCTGCCAGAGTGAAGAGTGGCATTTTCCTTCTCTCTTGCAACTGTGTTCTTGTGCAGCCTGCCCATGCACTGAGTGCCGGGAAACAGGAAATAGCCTCTAACCTCCAGTGCACTAGCAGGCTGCATGAAAACAAACTGCCTAGACCCTATTCCCCCTCCTGCCCTCCCCACACATCCCATACGTACAACAGGGAGAGACGGTGGAGGGCTTGAGGGGACGTGGTTTGGGCGGAGTTGGGGTGGGCCAGCCCAGCAGCACATATAGGTCCGATTCAGGTCACAGCCCTGTAGGTGCTGCTGGGATCATGGGGATGCACTGCTTAAACCACCTCAAAGGTGGTATAAGCTGCATTTTGTAAGTGATCAGGAGCTGGGGCCGGGTGCAGGGGAGTCCCCACCGCCTGATCCAGGCCACAACTGGCCAGCCGTGGATTGGGCAGCAGGGATATTGGGGCCGGAGCCACAGGTGTTGGAGGCACCTGCGGGGAGGACGTCCCCACAGGCAGAAGGGGCATGCCAGGCAGTCCACGGACCTGATTCTGGCAACCGCGGGAATATTTTGTTCCCACGGACCAGAATCAGATCCTAAGATTAGTGTCTTCATCGGGGACATCCAGACGGCTTGGGCGTCCCCCTCCTGGAATTGGGTTCTATATCTTAAAAAGGATATAGCAGAATTGGAAAAAGGTATAGAGAAGAATGACCGAAATGATAAAGGGGATGGAAGGATATCCCTATGAAGAAAGGTTTAAAAGGTTAGGTCTCTTCAATTTCGAAAGAGATGGCTGAGGGAGAGATATGATAGAGATCAATAAAATAATGAATGGAGTAAACGTAGATTGGTTGTTTAATCCTTCAAAAAGTAGAAAGACTAGGGGACATGCAATAAAGCTACAATGTGGCACATTTAAAAATAATCAGAAAAAATATGTTTTCCCTTGGTATGTAATCAAACTCTGGAATTCATTACCAGAGGATGTAGTGCTGCTTACCTCTGGGACAAGCAGCAGGGAATGTGTACACCTCTGGGAACCCGGTAGGTACTTGTGACCTGGAATGGCCACTTTTTGAAATGGGATACTGGGCTTGATGGGCCCTTGGTCTGACCCAGTATGGCATATATTATGTTCTTAAGGAACATGTATCTATGCACACATCCACAAAACCACAAACCCACCACACCAGCTTATATCAGATATAGGATACCATGGGGGTTATTTTAGAACCCTATTTGTGCTTTAGACATCAGAAAATGGTCATGGATATATGCAAAGCATGGCGATGTCCCCAGAGCCATTTTTGAAGCTGGCTCTATGGACTATCCAGGGCGAGGATGTCCAAGTCTGAATGGGGGTGTGGAGCAGGAATAGACGTGTCTGGGGTGTTCCCAGAATTTGGATGTCCTTTCCCAATTTTAGAAATGCCCTGGATGTCCTCAGCTCTGTCCAAGCTTATACCTACTCCAGGCACAAATAAGCACTGGAAAAGGTCTTGTTTTGTCAGACAGATATCTGGGGTGTGGAGAAAGTCTGCTCATGTCTCCTATATTTTCCATGTTGACAACGAACACGAACAGAGAATGAGGGGTCATGTTTTAGTTTTGCTATGCTGCGGGATGTCCCTTATGCTAGTTTGCATGAGATGGACATCCCTGCCCCATGATTTCCCTGAGAGGGACATCTATGTGGCTGCTGGCATGGACATCCATATTGGGGACATCTGTTACTAAAATTGGGTGGAGAATAGACGTCCCTAATGTTTCTTAGCATGTTCTGTCCTGAACGTCTCTGATTTGACTTGGACAACTTTTCTAAAATACTACTTCAAATGTATTTTGATTACAGGTCAGAAAGTCCAAGCATATCCCAAGTGTCAGAGGAAAAAATACAGATTGAGACCCAACATGGGGGTGCCCCCAGCAATTTGACTGAAGGAGAAGTACTGCTTTACCATACCCCGAGGAAGGACATGCAGAAAACACCTTGCAAAACCAGTTTCTGCAGAGGTAATTCAGATGTAAGTAGAAAATGGGCTTTAATAACTCAGACTAAACCTTTTATTTCCTATCCAATCATAAGCAAGAAGTAAGAGGGTTTAAAGTAAAAGGGAGTTCATGAGCTGAATGAAGTGCTTATTCTAAAGCCATTACCACCATTTGCATTAGATTTTGTAGAAGTTGGGGAGTGTCAGGACTTGATTGGCTAAGTGAAAGGCTACACAACAGTTAAATGTGGAGGCTTGGAAGGAAAATCTGAATAAATGAGCAAAGGTTGTGCACTCCATCCTGATTAAAAAGATCAAGGGTAAGGGTGAAATAGAGAACAGGTAAGTGCCTATTAGCTTTTGTTGGCAGATATAAAGTCCTTTACCTAGCTGGCTATTGGCTGTTGTTTTCTTTCAATGTGCAGTAGATTATGGATAAGAATCATGCTATTTGAGCAGTGTGAATGCTCAATACTGGACGAATCCATTTTACTCCTGCTGCCCTCCAGTGTAGGTTCCTTGCAAGTGGGGTTGAAGGGTGCATTTTCCCCAGTTGTTCTTAGAACAGGCAGTCCTGTCAGTCTGGGCAATCGCTCTCAGCAAACCTTTGTTCTCTCTGCTTTATTATTTGTTCATTTATATTAAATAGCGTGATAAGAAACACACAGTGGTCTACAGATTCATACAAGAGAGCATCCCTGCTCTTTACAGCTTACAATCTTCTTAGGGCACAGACCAATTTGTGTTGTTTTTTAAATTTTCCATTCTGAAGTCTAATTTTGGCTAACGAGATGTTCAAGAGATATTTTCTTGAGACCCTATGTTTCCTCTGATTTCCTTTGTAGAATTTCTAGAGATTATGATCTTCCAAAGCATGAAAAGGATTAGAAGACCTGCAATGGGTGTTGGGGGAGAGAGATACTGGTCAGTCATAGTTGCCAAGTTACCTAAGAATGAGTTCTTTTGCCACTTCTGGTTTTAATTTTTGTGTTGCGATACAGTATGGTATTTGCAGTCCTCAGAGTTGGCGCAATGAGATGAGGCATCCTAGGCAAACCTCATCCCTTGTGCCCCCCTCCTCATGGCATGCCTCTAAGGGCGGCTCTATAATGAGGCAGAGTGAGGCGGCCACCTCAGGTGGCAAAGTCTTGAGGGTGGCAAAAAATGCCCCCAAAACAGCTGCCTTACTTCGCCTTCAAAGGTTTTAAAAAAAAAAAAGATTGAACAAGCTGCTGCCTCTGCTTCTCAGCAGCAGCAGAGTCAACCCCCGTTGCCGTCATCTCCTCTGCCACCGCTGCTGTTTTTTAGGATGCAATATTTCATCCCGGGCAGTTGGAATAGCAAAAAAAGTAGCGAAGTTGCAGAAATTGAAAATGGGAGAGTAAAGCCACCCATAGTTTCTCTAGCCGCATTTTCGAGAGCATAATGGAGTTATCATAAAGAGCTTCAAGATGCACTGAAGCCATACGTGCAGAAAGCTGCCTCCCAAAGTTTCTCACAAAATCAAAGGAAGCTAACGAGGAGAAGGGGGAGATATGTGCTGAGAGGCCGAATGCAGAGCAGATGCTTCACCAGGCCCGCAAAAGGGGACTGAGAAAGGGATGCGCCTGCACTTTGTGTACCTCTAGGGAGTGCCGGAGAAAAGGGACTGCAGCAAGTAGTATCAGAGCCATCCAGTCTCTCTCAAGGGCTACCCATTTGACCTCTGATGCATAACTCCAAGAGAACATAGCTCGTAAACAAGCGCAGCGATGATATAGCTCTAGATCTGGAAATTCCAGATCACCCAATAGCTTAGGGCAGATGAGAACCCTCCAGCTAAGCTGGGGTCTGCAATCCTACCAGATGAAGTGTATAAGTGTGCGACGCAGGGTCTTGAAAAAGGGCCGAGGGATGGCAGTCAGAAGCTGAGTGAATAGAAATAGGAGCTTAGGCAGTATCAACATTTTGATCGTGTTGATCCTGCTAGCCAGGAGACAGGCAGAATGCAAGGAAGCCATCTCCCGCTGTAGACTCCTGAGAAGAGGATCATAATTAAGGGAATAGAGTTGGGAGAGGTCGAGATGAATGATGACGCCAAGGTAACAAGATTGATGCACCACCTGAAAGCTCCCCAAAGAATCCGCAGCCGACATGGTAGTTCTAGATAAACAGGGGAGAAGCGTTGATTTCTGTTTATTGACAGTAAACCTTGACACATGTGAAAAGGGATCTAAGACATCCAAGATAATAGGTAGAGACATAGAGGGTTCTCTCAGATATATTAACGTGTCGTCTGCATATAGGGAGACCGTGTGGTGAGTGACTCCCAAAGGAATACAAATCTCTGAGGTGCGTCGCCTGATACGAACTGCTAATTGTTCGATGGCAAGAGCAAACAAGAATGGAGACAGAGGACATTTCTGCTGAATGCTGATTCAAGGTGAAAGAGAGAGGATAGAAAACTATTAACAACTAAAGAGGTCTGTACAGGGGTCTGGCATACATAGCCGCAAATCAATAGCGGAAGGAGGGCCCGAAGCCGAAGGATTCAAGTACCTCAAACAAATATTGCCATTCGACTTTGTCAAAGGCTTTCTCTGCCTCTAGCGATAGAATTGCATATCGACCTTCCTTGGCTTGAAGATTGTGCATTATGTTGACCAAGCATAGTACATTTTCAGAGTCATATCTATTTTTGATGAATCCAGTCTGATCTGAGTGTGCGATGCTCTGAATTCTAGAATCCAGGTGGTCCAATAATATTTTAGTGAAAATGTTTTAATCACCGTTTAGTAGAGATATGGAGTGGTAATCACTGCATAATTAAGGATCTTTGTCTTCTTTAGGGATAACAGTGATGGTAGCTTGGTAAAATGACATGGGCAAACACTTCGGCAGAATATCATTAATTACTCGGACCAGGATTGGAGGAAGGCTTTTGTATACTTCTGCAGGAAGCAGGCCCGGACCCACAACCTTGGAGGACTTTAGGAAGCAGATTGTCTGGAGCACCTCTTGTAGAGAGAATGGGTAATCTATAGCCTCCCTATCCTCTGGAGAAAGCTGCAAAAGCACCACCTCTTGAAGCCACCTACGGATGGATGATGTATCTGCACGCATATTATAAGAGCAGAGGTCACTATAGAATTTCGCAAATAAAGCAGCCACCTCTCCTGAACAGCACATACAAGCCCCAGAAGTGGAGCGTAGGGCTGAGATTCGGTGCCTTTCCCTCTGTTTTTTGAGCTGCCATAAGAGTAACTTTCCAGCTTTATTACCTTGTTCGTAAAAACGTCTTTTGGTTCGCTGAAGTAATGAGGCCACAAAGGTGAACTAATTGGTGCCAGGTTCAGTGGCCTCCTCCTTGACGATGTTTGCATTCCAAAATGAGAATTTCCCGATGCAACTCTTCTTGCCTAGCTAAACCTTTTTTTTTATATGCACTATACGCGCTGGACAAAGAGATAAGATGTCCGCGCAACGCTGCCTTACCCATATCCCAGAGAGAAAATGCCTTACCCGTATTCCAGAGAGTCATTAAAGGCTAAGGGGCTTGTTTACAAAGCCGCGGTAGCGGTTCACGGTCGTTATCGGAGCTGCGGCCCCATTGAAATCAAAGGGGTCGCGGCTCCGATAACGATCGCGAACCGCTACCGCAGCTTTGTAAACAAGCCCCTAAGTATTCTTGACAGCCTGATCATATGGCTGCTACAAATTCAATTTTTAAGAGCAAATCCCATCATAGGGTCCACATATGTGGGGGTGACTCCAAGTCTACCAGAGTCATATGCAGGAAAATTAGAACTTGATCAGATGGGCCCATAGTACTTATGTCACCTGTGACAACCAGGGAAGAAGTGATCTAGAGACCAGCCACATGTCTATACATGAGTGACTATTATAGGCATGCGAAAAATAAGTATAATCCCGCTCCTCTTCATGTGTGCTTCGCCAAGCATCACATAAATCCAGATCTGAGATCAGCTCTCTCAAATGGGGTGGGGGGATTAAGTGCAGCAGTCCCAGCACCAGTGCGATCTAGCTGTGACCTCACACAATTAAAGTCTCCACCCATTAAAATCTCCCCCTGTCGAGAAGACTGCACTAGTTCCAATCTCTCCCTGAGAGAATCGCCAATCAGCAGGGGCGGCACATAAATGTTGACAAAAGAGAGAACCTTATCATTAATAGATCCGACAAGAATGAGAAACCTACCCTCCGGGTCCACAATCTGTTCTATAACCTGAAAAGAAAGAGGAGAATAGAATAAGCCACTCCTCATCTCTGTGAGGAGAAGTTAGTTAAGAAAATCTGGGGAAACATCCGTGTGGCAAATTGTAAATGACCCTGGCGAATTAGATGTGTCTCTTGCAGAAACACGATATCTGCTTTCTCACAAACAAGCTGATCCAAAACTCTGCATCACTTGATTGGGCTATTAAGACCATGGACATTCCACTAAATTACCTTAACCATTGTGATACACTGTGAAGATCAAGCTATGGACAGACTCATGAAAACGAAAGGGGATTTGTTCAAACCTCCCCTAGCAGACCAGTGTAGTGTAAGCGCTCTTATCTGTAGATCCCTCCAAGATCCCACTGAAAAGAAATCAGTATACTCATCGCCCAACCCCCAACTCCCGCCCCTACTCCCAAGTCCCTAGCTGTCCTGTCTCTCCAGGAGGGAAACAGAAATAAGTAGACTAAGGATTAGACAGACACTAAAGGTGTCATACACATGGGCAGCAAAAGCAGTGAAAGAAAGGAAAAGAAGAGAAGAAGCATAGCTCAAAACTCCTCCCTTCCATTCCAGATTACTTTAAAGTACTTAAATTAACTTGAGAAAATCCCCAAAAGCCCCAAATCTTTTAGCTATTGTTCATACCTGCAACATTTAACCAATCCAACTCCAGCCTCCTCTGAAAAATAGTATCACCATTATCACATCTCCCACCTCCACCCACACCACAATAGGAATAACCAGACCAAGCTCAGAAGCAATGAGGAAGAGAAAACAGAGTTATTTACCTGTAACAGGAGTTCTTTGTGGACAGCAGGATAAGTGAGCCACACTTGGTGATGTCATCCGACGGCACCAAGACGGAAGTACTCTTCATAGCTCAGAAGGGCTTTTCGCTCTACTGAGCATGGGCCAACTGGCCCCACCCCCTGCCCGCCCCTAGCTAGCCAGTACGTCACTAGCTGAGCCTTTTGCCGCTAGGAGGTGGGCACCAGGATGTAGGCCGACCCCTTCCCAGGGGAGGTGGGTGGGTATGTGTGGCTGACTTATCCTGCTGTCCACGGAGAACTCCTGTTACAAGTAAGTAACTCAGTTTTCTCCTAGGACAAGTAGGATGAGTCAGCCACACTTGGTGCCTCCCAAGCTGATCTGCGCTGTGGTGGATGGGGGAAGGCCGAGACGCTGCGTCAGGGCTGGCACGAGCCCTTGTGGTACAGCATGTTGCAACCACATGTAGGCCTGTGGTGGCGATGCATGCATGTGCAGTAGCAGCATTGTGAGAGGGTGCAGTTACACGGCACCGTAAGACGGCTGCAGTCGCGAAGTACGCATGTGCAAAGGGTGTAGTTACAAGGCACACCTGTGCGGTAACAGAACTAATAAGAGAGGGGGTTTTTTTTGGGGGGGGGTGTTTTTGTTTTTTTGCAGTCTGTTGCAAAGCCGATAGTGTAGCAGGATAATAGGACTGGGAACAGCTGCTCGGCCCAATCCAAGCATTGGGGAGCCTGTGTCCTTGGGGAGACATGACCTTGATTGGCCACTGTTGGAACAGAATACTGGGCTTGATGGGCCGTTCTGGCCCAGTATCTTTATCTTTATCTTTATTTTATATTTGATAGACCGCTTAAGTCGAAACATTAAAGCGGTGTACAAAAAGAAATTAAAAGGTCAACACTGCAAACTACGGAAAAAGAACGCCAAAATTAACAGGAAAGAAAGAGAAAGGATAGTGCAAAACAAAGATAGAAAAACAGTAAGCACAAACCAAGTACAGACAGACTCAACTGGACACTGACAAAACAGGGGAATAACAGGACCACAATGCAACTAGGACAAGACAACAACCAAGTATTGCATCTGCTTTACCTGCTGCCTGTGCTTATTTGTGCTTATCTGTGCTGTTACTGCTGTTTATTGTTAGTGGAGTTTGCTGGTTGCTGTTTCCCGTTGTCCCTGGATCAAGCCTGTTGATTCTCACCTGTCTCCAGGAAGTGACGCGATCTCGTTCACGTGATCGCGACCCCTCCAGTGGAGTTTGCTGGTTGCTGTTTCCCGTTGTCCCTGGATCAAGCCTGTTGATTCTCACCTGTCTCCAGGAAGTGACGCGATCTCGTTCACGTGATCGCGACCCCTCCAGTGGAGCTTGCTGGTTGCTGTTTCCCGTTGTCCCTGGATCAAGCCTGTTGATTCTCACCTGTCTCCAGGAAGTGACGCGATCTCGTTCACGTGATCGCGACCCCTCTAGTGGAGTTTGCTGGTTGCTGTTTCCCGTTGTCCCTGGATCAAGCCTATTGATTCTCACCTGTCTCCAGGAAGTGACGCGATCTCGTTCACGTGATCGCGACCCCTCCAGTGGAGTTTGCTGGTTGCTGTTTCCCGTTGTCCCTGGATCAAGCCTGTTGATTCTCACCTGTCTCCAGGAAGTGACGCGATCTCGTTCACGTGATCGCGACCCCTCCAGGTATCCACCATCCATTTAAAGGACTACTCGACGGCGTTCTTGTGTGCTTTGCTATTCTGCTTTACCTGCTGCCTGTGCTTATTTGTGCTTATCTGTGCTGTTACTGCTGTTTATTGTTAGTGGAGTTTGCTGGTTGCTGTTTCCCATTGTCCCTGGATCAAGCCTGTTGATTCTCACCTGTCTCCAGGAAGTGACGCGATCTCGTTCACGTGATCGCGACCCCTCCAGGTATCCACCATCCATTTAAAGGACTACTCGACGGCGTTCTTGTGTGCTTTGCTATTCTGCTTTACCTGCTGCCTGTGCTTATTTGTGCTTATCTGTGCTATTACTGCTGTTTATTGTTAGTGGAGTTTGCTGGTTGCTGTTTCCCGTTGTCCCTGGATCAAGCCTGTTGATTCTCTCCTGTCTCCAGGAAGTGACGCGATCTCGTTCACGTGATCGCGACCCCTCCAGGTATCCACCATCCATTTAAAGGACTACTCGACGGCGGCCTGCGCCGTCGCAGCGCGCGCCTCGGCCGCGCGCCGAAGGAGCGCGACCAAGGAGCAGGTCCTGCTCCTTGGACGAGCTCCTTGGGGCGAGCTCTGGGCGGCTCTGACTTTATGTCTTCTGGCCCTTTTAGTGGTTTTATCCGCGACGATTTTGCATCTGAATTATTTGGTGCCTCTCCTTTCACTGAGCCGTGCTTTTCCTCTCACATCAGGTAAACTTTGGTTTGTGTTATTTCGTTGTATTTTTCTGCTTAGTACTTTACTACTGCTTCTTATGTCTGGTATTCCTGTTCTTTGGGGCAGGCGCCTCTATGCCGCTCCTGGTTATTCTAAGCGGTTACACCATCGTTGCCTCGCCAATCTTATTATCTGTAATAGATCTGTTTGTTTTCCCCCTCGCCATACAGCCCTGCCCACTGCGCTTTCAGTGGCTGCTAGTGTAACTTTGGGCCTAGCTTTGTTGAACTGTAGGTCCCTTCGTTCCAAGTCCTTATTGGTTCATGACCTTGTCCAGCAGCACTCTTTCGATCTGTACTTCCTCACAGAAACTTGGCTCAAGGAAGGAGATACTCCCCTCCTCTCTAGTGCCCTCCCCTCTGGTTATTCAGCCTTCTCGACACCCAGGCTAGGCAGAGGAGGTGGCGGGGTAGCCCTCCTGTATCGTGCTTCGCTCCCTATCACGGAGCTTGCAACACCATCGGTTCATTCCTCGGAGTCTTTGCTTTTGCGTTTTCACTCTTCTCCCCCGTTTTATTTCTTTCTTCTCTATCTTCCTCCCTCGGTCTCCCTTGACCATTGGGAGGCGTTTCTGCTAACTCTTTCTGAAACAGTCCTACAGTACCCCAATATTATGATCTTAGGTGATTTTAATATCCACGCGGATGCTCCTTCCAGGCCAAAAGATAGGGTTTTTATGAATTTACTCCATGACTTATCGCTTTGCCAGCATGTGTCTGGTCCCACTCACCAGTTGGGTCATACTTTGGACTTAGTCCTTACCTCTTCTTCTAACTTCTGCTCGGTATTATCAGCACCTGTGTCTCTTAGTGTTCCGTGGTCTGACCACTATTGCATCTCTTTCTCTGTTTCCCTCCCAGGGTACAATCCTAGTAACTCTTCTGCTTTTCAGCCCCCTGAGCGTCTCCGGCGCCATCTCACTCCCTCTTCTTTGGCTGCTTTCCCCCCAGCCCACTCATTATTTCCAGATGATTTTTCAATGCGTGATCCGGATGCCCAAGTCGCTCTTTGGAACTCGGTTCTTTCACATGCCTTAGACGAAGTGGCCCCTCTTCGGCCCTCCAGTGCCCCGTCTCAGATTCGTTCGCCTTGGTTTCATCAGGGCCTACGTTTGCAACGCACTCAATTGCGCCAAGCCCAGCAGCATTGGCGTTCTCACCCATCTACATCTGCCATGGCTCGTTTTAAACTGCTATTTTCAGAATATCGTTCCGCAGTTCAATCTGCCAAACGTTCATATTACACGCTAGGTATTTCACAGGCTGCCAATTCCTCAAGACAATTGCACACCATTCTACGGCAACTTTCTTCTACTGTTTCCCCTTTTGCCTCTCAAGTTGCCATGCCATCCCCCGCATCCTTAGCATCTTTTTTCTCAGATAAAGTCCAGAACTTACGTTCGTCCTTTCCTGTTGCTCCCCCGCCTCCTTTGTCACCATCCATTTTCTCCTCAGCTTCTCCCTTGCCCCTCTCCTTGGACGACCCTGCTACTATTGAATCCTCTGGTATTGCTATTCCTGGTGTGACTAGCTCTACTAACAGGACCTTATCTCACACTTGGTCTTCTTTCCACTCCCTTACCTCAGCGGAGGTATTACTCACCTTATCCCAGTCTAGGAAGACCACCTGCGCTCTGGATCCAGTCCCTTCTGCTTGGCTGGTGGACCCTTCTCTTCAGCTTATACCTCTCATCACCACTCTGTTTAACTCCAGTTTATCTTCAGGTCATTTCCCTTTGGCTTGGAGATCTGCCGTAGTACATCCCCTGCTGAAGCAGCCCTCCCTTGATCCCTCTGTGTTGTCCCATTGGCGCCCAGTCTCTAACCTCCCCTTTCTTGCCAAAATGTTGGAGCGCCTAGTTTTTCTGCAACTTTCCTCTCATGTTGAGGCTACTAATGTTCTCCACCCCTGTCAGGCCGGCTTCAGACCAGGACACAGCACTGAAACTATTCTTCTTGCTTTGGTAAACGAACTTCACGTTGCACATGAACGAGGTGACATCACACTTTTGGTTTCTTTGGATCTATCTGCCGCATTTGACTTAATTGATCATCAGACCCTCTTATCCCGTCTTTCTGATATTGGTGTTCGGGGTGTGGTGTTACGTTGGTTCCGTTCCTTTCTCACTTCCCGTTCCTATGTCGTCCATGCTGCTCACCAGACCTCACCGACTATTCCATTGGTCTGTGGAGTCCCCCAGGGATCAGTTCTCTCCCCTCTGCTTTTTAATATTTTTCTTGCCCCTCTTCCCCTTTTGGCCCAACAATTTCCAGTTTCCACCTACATTTATGCAGATGATATTGTCTTTCTCTTTCACACTTCTCCAGTTGCCATTGATATTACCCCCCTCAATGATTGTCTTTCCCATGTTGCCACCTGGCTCTCATCTAATTATTTACACCTAAATCCCATTAAATCCTCCGCCATGTGGGTGTCCTTGAGTTCTTCTTGTCCGGTCATTGCACCCCAAATCAATTCTATTCCCATTCCTCTCACTTCCTCTCTCCGGTACTTAGGGGTGATTTTAGATCCATCCCTGTCCTTCCATGACCATGTATCTGCCTTGTCCCGTCACTCCTTCTTTACTTTACGGCAAATACGTTCAGTTCGTTCGGTTTTGTCCCAGGATTCCCTTACCACTTTGGTGTTAGCTCTAGTCATGTCCAGACTGGACTATTGTAATATAATCTATGCCAACCTTCCTGCCTACCAGCTCAAACGTCTTCAGCTTCTACAGAACACAGCCGCCCGTATTATCACTTTTGCTCGTAAATCAGACCATATCACTCCTCTTTTGTTTCGTCTTCATTGGCTTCCGTTACGCTTCCGGTTTAAATATAAGGTCCTTATTATATTACATAAAGTCATCCACACTTCCAATCCTCAGTATTTAGCAAATCTGGTTTCCCTTCACACCCCTTATCGCCAGCTCCGCTCTTTGCATGCCAACCGCCTGTTTCTTCCCCCCCCCCCCCCGTCTCGCGCTCACCTCGAACAGACACGGCATGCTGCCTTCTTCTTCTTGGGTCCTTCACTCTGGAATTCTCTGCCTTCTTCACTCCGTTTGGAATCTTCTTACCAACAATTCAAGAATCAGCTCAAAACCTACCTGTTTCAACAGGCTTATGACCTTCCCTCCCAATAGTTTTGTTCTTTTGTCTTTGTCTGATTATGTCTCCTTTGTTTGTTTGGTCTGTCTTTTGTTTGATGTGTTTTGTGACCTCTTTGGTCCATCTTTTCTCTATTTTAATGGATTTCTTTTCTGTTTTTAATGCTTTTATTTATATTATTTTATTGTAAACCGCCCTTACGTTTCGACAAGGGCGGTATATTAAATGTAATTAAAGATAAAGATAAAGATAAAGAGGGAGGTCAAATGCTTTCCGAAATAGATAGGTTTTAAGTACGGCTTTGAATTGAGGATAAGAGGTTTCGAGACGAAGGGACGAGGGTAGGGCATTCCACAACCATGGACCAAGAAAGAAAAAGGCAGAGTGACGGGTCTTTTCAAGATGTGCACGGGAAGGTGGAGGTAAGGACAGACGATTAGCATGGAGAGCACAGAGATGACGATAGGGCATGTGCAGAGAAACCAAATCAGCCAAGTACAGAGGGTTATTAGAGTGGATAGCACGGTGAGTGAGTATGAGAAGTTTATATTGATAACGTATGCGCAAGGGCAACCAATGGAGGCGGAAAAGGATAGGAGTGATACGGTCGAAACGGCGGGAAAACGTGATGATACGGGCAGCGGTGTTCTGAATGAGATGAAGACGTTGGAGCTGATAGTTGGGAAGATTGGCCATGAAAACATTACAATAATCGAGACGGCTAGTAATTAGAGCAAGGACAAGAGTAACCAGGGATTCAAGAGGAAGAAAAGTACGAATAGCCCGAAGTTGACGGAGGGTAGCAAAACAACGCCTGGTGAGGGAGGAGATGTGATCACGAAAAGAAAGGGAAGAGTCAAGAAGCACCCCAAGATACCGGAAAGAGGATACAAGAGGGATGGGAGTAGAGTTGATCATAGGGGCAATAGAGGGACATGAGCCACTGAGGGATACCCACATAGCCATGGATTTAGAGGGGTTAAGGCGCAAGAAATGTTGAGAAAGCCAAGATGCCACATGAGAGAGGCAGGAATTGAAAGAGGAGAGATCCAGTGAAAGTGGAGAGGTGTGATAAAGCAAAATAATGTCGTCTGCGTAGACATAAGAGGATACTGGGTATTGCTGCAGTAGGAGGAGTAAGGGAGCCAGGAAAACGTTAAACAACAAAGGAGACAGTACGGAACCCTGGGGGACACCACAAGTAAGGGGAAAAGGGGATGATGATTTCCCATTGAGGGTGACAGAGAAGGAACGAGCAGTAAGAAAGGAGCGAAACCAAAGAAGAACAGTACCGCGTAGCCCTATCTCCGCAAGACGAGTGAGAAGAAGAGTGTGATCAATCAAATCGAACGCAGCAGACAGATCCAGAGAAACCAACAAAGTAATGTCACCGCGATCATGTGCAACGTGAAGTTCGTTCAAAACCGCTAAAAGGACAGTCTCGGTGCTGTGGCCCTGCCTGAAGCCAGCTTGCCGGGGGTGAAGAGTGTTGGTGGATTCAATGTGAGAAGACAACTGATTGAAGACAAAACGTTCCAGAAGCTTAGCTAAGAAGGGGAGATTTGAGACAGGACACCAGTGAGCAGGGACAGATGGGTCGAGGGATGGTTGCTTTAGGAGGGGGTGAACAATGGCTGACTTCCAAGTGGAGGGGAACAAACCAGAGGATAAACTAGAGTTGAGAATGGAAGTGATGATCGGGATCAACTGTAACGAAGGCTCGGACAGCCAACGGGAGGGAATTGGGTCTAGGGCACATGTGGTCTTTCGGGAAGAAGACAGCACGGAAAGAAGTTCAGCAGGAAGAACCAGATGAAAGGAAGACCAGGTATGGGCAAGAGCTAGATTGGATGTAGGGGAAGAAGATGAGGGTCCAATGGCGAGCAAATTGCAGGTGGAAACAGGTGGCGAGGGTGGAGGTGGAGGAGGAGTAGAAAAGGAAGCGCGTAGGGCAAGGACTTTATCTGAGAAGAAAGTAGCCAGAGAATGAGAATCAGGGGCCCCTGTAGTAGAGATACTGTGAGAGTTAGTGGAGGAGAGTTTCCGCAGGATCGTGACGAGCTGGCGAGAAGAGTTTGCAGCTTCCGAAATCTCAGCTGCATAGTAAGCCCTTTTGGCTGAGTGAACAGCCGACCAGTAATCAGCATAGAGCTGCTTAAAACGGACATAAAGGTCGGGAGAGCGATGACGGGACCAGTGGCATTGCACCTGTCGGAGTTGGGTCCGTTGCAGTCGCAGTGCCGGGTGAAACCAGGGAGCATGACCAGAGGTGTACAAGCGATAATGGGGGCGGAGCGGTGCCAGTTGGTCCAAAGCCTCGGAAAGGAGGGAGTTCCAGAGGGAAGCTTGGCTATTGGGTGAAAGCGATGCAAAATTCGGGGGAAAAACAGAAGAGGCGGGGGGAAAGGAACTCAGGATGTCGGGAGTTAAGCGGCGGCGTGGAGGAGGGGGTGAAACGGGAACTGGGGGTGGAGCGCTTGCCTGGGATGAATGTGTAACTGAAAAAAGGACACAGCAGTGGTTGGACCAAGGGATATCCAATGTAGCGGGAGGGGAGATCTCAGCTGATAGCATAGGGGAAGAGAAGACTAAATCCAGGGTATGACCGGCGGTGTGGGTAGGAACAGTGATATGTTGTTGAAAAGCAACATCATGAAAGAAATTCAGGAAGGCATGGTCCTTCTGCCTACTGGGGTTGTCAGCGTGAATATTGAAATCGCCTAAGACAATGAGATTGGGTAACTGCAAAACAGTATGGTATAAAAGGCAGCCTCGGTAGTGCCACAAAGGTGGTATGAGGTTGACCTAAGCCCGCAGTGTCCATAAGTCATTTCCGGACCCGGGCGGCATGCGGAGGTGGCAGTCCAGATTGTTGGGACTGCCTGGTCGACAAGAACTCACGACCTTATCCTTCTCGATATGGTTACTGCGTGAGGTGCACAAATTATCGCTGGTGTTCTTGGACGGTGTGTACCGGTGCCCGGGTGATGTAATAGTCCCTGTTGCAAGGCAGATGTGTGTTACATGAGCAGGACCTCTGGGGATGGAGGACCTCTGGGGATGTGTGCAACGTGTGCGCGCCACTGGCCTGGCATGAGCCCCTGCCTGTATCCGGGCAGATGGTAAAGTGATTTGCCCAGGCCACAAGGAGTGCCAGTGGGGCATGGTTAGTAGACTGCTGCACTAACCACTAGGCTACTCCTCCCTCAGATGGAGATGCCGGTAGAGTCCATAGGGGTGTAGTCTGCTGGGACTGAGCAGCCAGGCTTGGGCACTGTTCAGTGTATGTCCTGATGTCCTGGGCATGTTGTTGCATAGGGCTGTGAAGCTTTCCAGAGCATCTATGAGATAACTTTCTTGGGGATCTATTCCAGATCATAATGGCATGGCATGGCAGTGGACTGTCAAGAGCAAGGACCTCATAAGGGGTACCTATATGTGACAAGTCCTGGATAGATTGCTTTGTTGATATTGTTTTTATAAAATCAATCAATTGATCTGTTCTCTTGTGGGAGGTTTCTGCCTTCCTGCCCATGTGGCCGGGGGGGGGGGGGGGGGCTGGACCTTCAGAAGGCTGGGTCATCCTCCTTTCATGAAGGAAGGAGCCAGGTTGATCACGATGTAAGTCCTCCTTGACTGGGGATGACAGAGCCTGTCCCTTTCTGTAGTGAGAGCCTGTGAGGTAAGGATGACTCCTGGTGGCCTGATATCACCTGGCTATCAAAGAAAGAAGGAGCCTTTCTGCAATGAGTGCCTGTGAGGCAAGGATGACTCCTGGTGGCCTGGCGTCACCTGGCTATCAAAGAAAGAAGGAGCCCCTAGACGTCAGTCAAAGTGGTTTACATATAACTTAGATTTGGTAATGTATGGTGAAGTTTAGAGTTGGCAATATACATTAAGCAGGGGTAGGCGAATTGTTCCCAGGCATTAATTAAGTATACCTCCACTCCGGCCGGTGCGATGACCTGGTTGGTGGTGGAGGGTTCCTTGAAATATACCTTGTTCTAAGTAAGGTCGCGTTCTGTTATCCCGTATACCTTGTTGATCCTCGGGACTGTGGTATATCAGGCATATCAAATAATAGATGAATGGTAGGGGCCTACTTGCAATGCTTGTGGCCCTTTTATGCAACCCTACCCAATGGGCAAGGTGCAAAGGCATTGATTAGGCCTGTGGAGTGCCTTAGTAGCAGTGTGTGTCCTGTATCTGGTCCATGGACAGTCTAAGACTTTCTTTTGCCAAGATGAACCTGTGGTCCCAATAGGAAGGGCTGTGGGGAAGCCTTGGGTGGTAGCCTTAGGCCATCTGGCCTGCCGTGGGTATATCTCCCCCTCCCATTGGACACTGCATTCCACTGGGGTTCAGGGTTCCAATACCAGGATGCTGACCCCTGCACTAATTTAGGGATGAGTGCTATTACTCTAGCCCCAAGGTTGTTGGGGACATGCACTGTGACCAACTGTGTATATTGCGGCACATTAAGGCGGGAAGCTGAAACAGGCTTAGCCAGAATGGTTTGTGGCAGGGGTTATGCTAGAACCTGGGTTCCCTTGCGGAGCCAGTGTTCTCTGCACCCAGCACAGGACGGGCTCCAAGGCTGGTCACAGCTGCAGAGTATGTTGAGGTGGGAGCTAGTCCTGGTGCTACCAGGATAGGCCAGGGAGAATCTCAGAGGCAGGATCTGCATGCTAATTCAACAGTCTTCCCAGGGACTCCATATTAGCCCTATGGACTCCCTAGTGGTTCACTGAAGACGAGAGACAGGAGGTAGACTCAAGTTGGCCATTGGATTACACCAGGGGTTTCATGGGGTTCGCCGCTGCCTCTCCCTCTATTCGCAACCCAGGGGATGCCAGTATCCCCAGTCTCTAGGAGCAGTGGAGTCTGAGGCTGGAGTTGGGAAGAGACTCCTTGTTGCACTGGTCTGTATGCTTCAGATGAGTCATCACTGCTGCATGAAATACGCCTCCATGGCCAGTATGTTCTGAGACTCCGCATGGTGGTATCAGGGCTGACCCTTGAGAGCAATAAGGGGTACTGCCCTCACTCAGCTTGTTATTCATCTCGGACCTCTACGCTGAAGACAATAACCTTCTAGGGAAGAAGGATGCAACCCTGAGGGCCCCAGTAGTGGTTGTGAGGACCACCATGAGGCTTGGGCTCGGGTTCCTGTGGTGGATCACATGTGTGGATGAACGAACTGGATTGCCATTTCTGTTGTGCATTTCCTAATGCAGATAGCCTTTTTTTTTTTTGGTAGGCAAATGGCCCATGTGTCAATCCCTGCATCTATCTGTTGGCAATGCGGGGATGCATTAGACCTCTTTAAGGTCTTGTGCATCATTTCAGCCTCACGGAAGAGGCAAGGGAGCCCATTGTTAGAGGGGAAAGTGAGACATAGTGGTTCTTCCCAATGTGAAGCGACCGGAGCATTCGCAGTCCATAGAGGAAGCATGGGGAGCCAGTGGCTTGGGGGCCCCTGCAGTCCATTGAGGAAAAGCATGGGGCCCCCTGCCATGGGGCTGCTTGCATTTATCTTACTTGTTGTTGTTGAGACAGTAGATGGCGATGTCTCATTCCCCGAGGCATCTGATCTGCTATGCACCACTGAAGGTAGTGAGTCGACCCCTGGCCAGGTGGGAGCCATTGCCTTCTTTCTGGATAACAGGATTAGGTGAGGTTCTGTTTGAGACCCAGTGCTGATATGTGGCAAGATTTGATCATTCGGGAATCTGACCCTTGACCCAGATCATTTGGGGATCTGACCCTTGACCCATGGCACCTTGAGAGTCCGACGAGTGGTCTCAAGGGCCGATGGCTGCAGTCATGTGAACAACCTTTAAGTGAGAGTGGCTCTTCTTCCCACCAGGAGATGGCGCCATCCTAGGGATTCAGAGCGGGCAACTATGTGTGTTGGAGCGCAACAAAGCCTCTGCACCGTGGCACTCCAGGGAGAGCGGGGAGGAGCTGATCTGCCCACGAAACATTGGCACCTCGCTGCTTGTTGCCTCAATGAAGCCAGCGCCGACCTGCATCAAGACATTGGTTTCCCAAGTCATTCCAGGCCGTTCTTTATAGGCAATGGCTGTGGGAGACTCCCTGGAGAAGAGCCCATCAGGAGAGGAGCTCGGGTACCGTGGATGGAAGAATAGAGCGCCCGATGCTCAACATGGACCGGCGCAAGAAGAAGTGCTGGAGGCCTTTGATAAGCCTGGGCCTGAGGTCCTCCCTCGGGCAGCTGCCTTACCTGTGCCTGTGCATGAGGTTAGGCCATGCCCGAATTGTCCGCGCCAGAGGACCCACCGCTTGTGGCGCTCAGAGTCTTATCAATGTAGGCTTGCCTTGCCTACTTGGTGGCTCTGGGCCAAAGATTTCTCTTTGCCCCGGTGAGGGGGTTCCGCCTTTACAGCACTTCAGTGCCATGTGAGCTCTTTGCTGGGAGTTGGAGCTGCCCTCTGTGCATGCAATTATATTGACACATTTAAGACGCACTGGAGCATGACCGACTTGTGGTTGTCAGGGAGCTATGCTGTGCGTGGTTCTCAGGCAGTTGTTTGATGTTTTATTTTATTGTCCTAGCTCCCTAAGGTTGATAAGGGCCGGTCAGGAGAGGAGCTGCACGTGGTACAAGCAGCGGCCGTGGCAACAGCCACTGGAGGTTCGAGAGACCCAGGATTGGCACTGTGGAGCTCATTGACAGCGCCGTGGTGATCTCGGCGCTGAGTCAGGCTGAGGTAGATGACGCTTTGGAGAAGAGCGACCTCTGGTGATGATGCGTCAGGAGGAGAGGCATCAGAGGCCTCCGCCAATGGTGATACGGACACTGAGTCACTTCCTGGCATGGCGACATGCATCCAACCTACCAGCGCCATCTCGGCGCCGAGAGCGGAGTTGTACCTGAGTTCTCCATGGACGAGCAGGGTCGGAGATGGCCTAGTAAGGAAGCAATGAAGACTGCGATGCAATGCAGCCACATCTCCAGATGGGCCCATGTTACCGGGAGTTGGGAGGCTACCGGAGGCTCGCAGCTGGGGATGGAGGCCTCAAGGCACATCCCAAGCTGCGGCGGGAGTAGCAGCGGCAGTGACGCTGCAGCGGGTGTAGCGGGCAGTGAGTGACCCTGCTCCTGGGCCAGGAGCATTTGCAGGTTCCAAGTGGCGTTCGAAGGGCTTACATCCGCGGCATCTGTGCATTGCCGGCCGGCCCGGCCAAGCTTGCGACTGGGGATGGAGGCCTTATAGGCACATCCCGAGTGGCAGCAGCTGCAGCAGCAGCAGAGATCCGTAGCCCACGTGCTGTTCTGGCTGGAGTCCAGAGGATCTTCAGGATACCTGCATTCAGGGGCGGCCCAAGGGGGGTGCGGGGCCATGTGCGGAGATGCGGTGCAAGGCCTCATTTGCATAAGGTGTCTCATTTGCATAAATATTTGCATAATGTTACCATACACTAACTTTTAGTAAACATGCCTCTTAATGAGTATATGGATAAAGAAAGACTAAAAGATTTTGACATTGCTATACTCCAGTACCAACCGCCAGGCACATTAGGAACTACTACAAACACTGCCCATTTAGAACCCATAGCAAACTCGCCATATCCTAACAGCACTACCAGGACTCACAAAGCACCAGACCCTGCCTATCAAAAGGCAACACTGCAAATATTAAACCAATACATTTCAGAGAATAACAATACATGACCTACTGGGGAAAGAGAACAAGTGGCAATGTCAAATAGGAATTATATAAACAAAATATCTCAGCTCAGTTACGCATGCAGAACATAAACCATCACCAAACAAGGAATTACAATTTAGAAAAAGGAAGACAATAATTAAACTGGGAACCCCAAAAGCCAAACTTGGAATGTACAACACTGTAGAAATAAAACCATAAATTAATTTCCTCTTGTACTAAACAAAGCACAGACGTTAATGATGCACATTTCCCAGAGCTGACATATTCCAGTAAATAAATTCAAAATAAAGAGATATTTTTCTACCGTTTGTGCATTTTTTTTTCAGTGGCAATTGCTCCAGCCACTTTCTTCTGGTTGCTTCGTGTCTTCTGCTAACTCTCCATCGTCTGCTATCCATTTGTCCTTTCTTCTCTCTTCTTATTTTTTTCCATTCGCTCTCTACATCTGCTTTAACATACTAATCTTTCTCCTTTTGCTCTTTCCTCATTCCTATTTCATCCACTCAAATTTTACCCCTCCATCCTCAATCCCCACTTACTCTTCCAATATCCGGCCAATTGTAGATTTGTCTTCCCTCCCACACAAAATATTTTTTCCCTTTCCATTCACTCTCCCAGCTCCATCCCATTCTAATCCTCCCCCAACATCAGTTCCCTTCTAGTTCCAGCCCCACCCAGCATCCACTCCCTTCTAGTCCCTGCATCAGCCCATTTCCAGTCCTAGCCCCCCATCAGCCTATTTCCAATCCTATCCCAGCCCCCCATCAGCTCATTTCTAGTCCTTTCCTAGCCCCATCATCAGCCCATGTCAAATCCTAGCTCCCCTCCACTCAGCCCATTTCCAATCCAAGCCCCCCATGAGCCTACTTCGAATTCTAGCCCCTCCATGAGTCCATTTCAATTCAAGCCCCCAACACAGCCCATTTCCAATCTTAGCACCCCCAACAGCCCATTTCCAGTCCTATCCTAGCCCCTCCATCAGCCCATTTCCTGTCCTAGCCCCCCACTCAGCCCATTTCCAGTCCTAGCTCCCTTCCCTCACAGCCCATTTCCATTCCAAGCCCCCCTCCCCATCAGCTATTTGCAGTTCAAGCCCCCTTTCCACTCAGCCCATTTCCAGTCCTAGCAACCCCCCAGCCCATTACCAGTCCTAGCCCCCCTCATAGCCCATTACCAGTCCTAAGCCCCCCATCAGCCCACTTCCAGTCCTAACCCCCCATCACCCCATTTTCAGTCTTACCCCCCCCCCAGCCCATTACCAGTCCTAACCCCCCCATCAGCCCATTTCTAGTCTTAGCCCCCCGATAGCCCATTACAAGTCCTACCCCCTCATCAACCCATTACCAGTCCTAACGCCCCCCCCATAACCCATTACCAGTCCTAACACCCCCATCAGCCCACTTTTAGTCTTAGCCCCCCCATAGCCCATTACCTGTCCTAACCCCCCCCCATCAGCCCAGTTCCAGTCTTAGCCCCCCCCCCCGTAGCCCATTACCAGTCCGAACCCCCCCATAGCCCATTACCAGCCTAACACCCCCATCAGCCCACTTGTAGTCTTAGCCCCCCCATAGCCCATTACCTGTCCTAACCCCTCCCCCATAGCCCATTACCAGTCCTAACCCCCCATAGCCCATTACCAGTCCTAACACCCCCATCAGCCCACTTGTAGTCTTAGCCCCCCAATAGCCCATTAACTGTCCTAACCCCCTATCAGCCCACTTGTAGTCTTAGCCCCCTCATAGCCCATTAACTGTCCTAACCCCCTATCAGCCCACTTGTAGTCTTAACCCCCCATAGCCCATTACCTTTCCTAACCCCTCCCCCATAGCCCATTACTAGTGCTAACCCCCCCCATAGTCCATTACCAGTACTAACACCCCCATCAGCCCACTTGTAGTCTTAGCCCTCCCATAGCCCATTACCTGTCCTAACCCCCCATCAGTCCACTTCCAGTCTTAGCCCCCCCATAGCCCATTACCAGTCCTAACACCCCCATCAGCCCACTTGTAGTCTTAGCCCCCCCATAGCCCCTGACCAGTCCTAACCCCCTCCCCCCCCCATCAGCCCCGCTAGGTTAAAAAAAAAACCACAACCCGGCTGCTGCTGCTGCTGCCGCCGTGGCAGCAGCAGAATCAAGCATCCCGCGGGGCCCCCCCCTACCCTGCAGAGTCTTCCATGTAGCCTCAGCGCGGGTTTTTCAGAGCCACGCGAAGGGAGAGTTTCTCTTTCTTGCGGCTCTGTTAATCCCGCCACGGGGCTGATGGGAAATCCCATCAGCCCCTTGGCGGGATTAACAGAGCTGAGAGAGGAGAAGCTCTCTTTCTCTTCGCGCGGCTCTGACAGCCAATGCTGAGACTGCATGGAGAACTCTGCAGGGCAGGGGGGGCCCCGCGGGATGCTCGATTCTGCCGCTGCCACAGCGGCAGCGGCAGCAGCAGCCAGTTTGTGTTTTTTTAACCTAGCTGGGCTGATGCAAGATATTTTTTGCGTGGGGCCCCCTGAAACGTGGGGCCCTGTGCAAAAAACATTCTTGCTCCATGGACGAGCCGGCCCTGCCTGCATTATTTTGTTATTGCCCTCCGCAGGCTGCGAGCACATGGCTGCGCGCGCATGGCTGGCAGACACAGGAATTCCAGCAAGCTCCCTTTGAGGCACACCCTGAGTGGCAGCAGAGCTGGTGGCGGTGTGGCAGTGTTGCACGAAAGTACGTGAGCCGTGTGCCCCCATGTCCCTGGGTCGCAGCAGCGATAGAGATTTTCCGCCGCCTGCTGAGAACACATGGCTGGTCTAGGATTCAATCCTTTAGAAAAATAGGAACGATCTGAAACGAGAAGCTTGAACAAGGCATTAATTTCAAGTTTAAAACTGATAATACATGCATTGTAAGATGAGAAGTTTTTCCCTAAGTGATTTTAAAAGTTTAGATTTTGGTGGAGAGTAACAAAGTCCATCTTGCTGGCAAGGCGGAAGAACTGAAACTGGCTAGCTAGGGGCGGGCAGGGGGGTGGGGCCAGTTGGCCCATGCTCAGAAGGGCGAAAAGCCCTTCTGAGCTATGGAGAGTACTTCCGTCTCGGTGCCGTCGGATGATGTCACCATGTGGCTGACATCCTGCTTGTCCTAGAACACACCCTCAGGAGCTAAAGCATAATCGCTGTCAGGCAATGAACAAAAAAGGAACAGATATATTAAAGCAGAGCAGTTGTGTCCATATCTTTAGTGAGAGTGCCATCCTGGTCACTCCTGGATGCCCGTCTGGAGCCAGGAACATTACGCCTCTTGGGTGTCGAAACCTCCCAGTCACCATGGACATTCCACGATCTTGGCGAATGGTCCTCGTCAACCTGGAGCATGTCCAGAAAGTTCATACAGTCCACTAGATCTGAGATTTGATGCATTGTTTTCTTCCACTCAAAAATGATAGAGAAAGGGGGCGGAGACTTACCAAGATGGCCGCGAAACGTTTCCTCCAGCTCTATGCCTAAGCGCAAAGGGAAGCTGAGGGGTTTCCCTTCCGAGCCCCAACTACCTGTTCTTGGCCCGATGGACCGCTTTGTCCAGCTTTCCCTAGACCAATGACAGGAGATACGAGCCGGTTTGTCTGCGTCGAAAGAGGAGGTTTCGATGCTTCCGTCGGACAGTGAGACTTCTCTCTCTCCTGTGCAGAGGATCCCGCCTCCCCATCCAGCTGCTTCGGATCCACCCCCAGCCGCTGCGACGCTGCTATCTCTTGCTGAGGTGTCTGTCAGCGCCACTGAAGGAGAGTTTGCTGGCGGTTTGGCTCCATTGACCCCTGAGGATATCGGGGAGGCTTTGGGTGTGAACTTGACGGCGGATGTTCTGGGGTCTCCTTCCTTGGAAAGTAGGCTACCTCTTCAATCTGTATCCATGCCTTCAATTTTTGTTCCATCTATTCTGGTGCATCCAAAAGTCTTCACGTTGGAATCCATATGGGAGGCTATTGCATCTCTTTCTCAGGCGATTCAGTCTCAGACTTCCACTTTATCCTCCCGGGTTCAAGAGAATGTGGTTAACATTCAGAAGAATGCTGGTCAAATTGAAATGACTGTGTCTGTTTGTGATGAAATGAAAATGCAGATAAAAGATCTCAGAACCCTGTTAGAAACTGTGTCAGATATGTCTTCAGTGTTATGCAAAGATAATGGGGCTATTAAATATAAATTAGAGGTTTTGGAAAATGCTTCTAGAGCAGCCAATGTGAATGCTGAACTTTCCAAAAATATCTGGCATTACCGCACTTCATATGTTTAAATGGTACTTGCAGGAGATTCTAAAAGTCTCTCCAGAACTGTTACCACCTTTAAATAAGGTATATTATCTCCTGCATGGTAAGAAGAGTACTGAGGCTCCGATAGCTATGTCTAATAAGAACTGTTACCACCTTTAAATAAGGTATATTATCTCCCGCGTGGTAAGAAGAGTACTGAGGCTCCGATAGCTATGTCTAATGAGAACTATTACCACCTTTAAATAAGGTATATTTTCTCCCGCGTGGTAAGAAGAGTACTGAGGCTCCGATAGCTATGTCTAATGTGGACTTTGATGTTCTGAATGTATCTGGTCTGCTTGAAGATACCGGTGGGGAATCCTGTATCTCTTCAACTTTACTGGTGCAATGTGCGTTGGTCTCCGACAAAGAATGGCTTTTAAAGTTGTTCTTTAAGAAGCGTCTGGAGACTTTTCTTGGTCTCACTATATCCATGTTTCCGGATTTAACTAGAGACACCCAGAAGCGGCGGAAACAATTTCTTCTTCACAAAGCAGGGGCATTGCAAATTGGGGGGACTTTTTTCTACGATTTCCCTATCGATGTCTGGTAATAATTAATTCAAATAGATATTTTTTTCAGACCCTATTGATTTGGGCACCTTTATTAATGCCAGACTTTCTTCTATAAAAGTCCCAGAATAATTGTATTCTTTCCACTCTTTAATAGGATGTCTAGGGCACTTTGTGGTCATTTGGTATCTTACAGTTATCTAATAGTCTTATACTTTCCTGAGTGCTCCTGCTTTGGTCAGTTTTCTTTTCTCCTTCCCCCATTATGTGGACTGCTAGTGAGTTTGTAGGATGGACTTGTATTGATTGTTTGATTGTATCTTTTTTCATTTTTTCTTTACCTACATGCTCTATTTTTCTTATGCAAGATTGTAATTGTTTCTTGCTGTTTAAATTTAAAATTCAATAAATATATAATAAAAATTAAAAAAAAACAATAGAGATAGGGAATCCCCAGCAATATCTCACTGATCATTTTTGAAATGCTTGTGTTAGGGGTTTGAGACTTTTTCATCTTTCTAATATGTGCTGAGACAAGTTATGAAAAATCTGAACTTCTTGACCTCGAAACAGAAGAGACCGCTTACCACGTAGATTTCGCATGAGGGCAACTTTGTCCTTGAAAAAAATGAAACAGGCTATTATTAGTTGAGGACGAGACCTGGGGCCCAGCCAGGTACCCAGACTACAGTGTGCACATTCTAGTTTAACAGGCCCAAGAGTCCCTGGAACACAGAAGGCATACAGCTCCTTGATGAACACCTCTATGTCCCCCTGCCCCTCAGCTTGCTCTGGTATACTGAGAACTCTTATATTGCTTTGTCTTTGGCAATTCTCCAGATTATCATGGTTTTCTTGCAAATCTTTGGTAAACTGGTCGATTTTCTTCAGTTTAGCCTGAAAGAGGACAGTTGAATCAGTTTAGTTGCCAATATTAATTCTATTCTGTGTTACTCTATCATCGAGTGTTTTAAAATCTTTAGAAAATTCCAAACACAAGAGCTTTAATTCTTGAAGAATTTCCACTAGATCTGCCTTGGTGACTGGGGAAGTCACTCCTGAGGTTCCGATCTGTGAAGAACTGGGAGCACCACTTGATATTTGAGTAGGAGAAGTAGCAGAGGCAGAGTCAGCAGTTCGGGCATATTTCGACAGGGCAGTAGCATAGGTTTTGGAAATGGACATGGCATAAACTCAAAGATTTAGCAGTAATAAGTTCAAAGATACCTGCACGCATACCAGAGTTCGCCCACCAGGTGGAACTTTCACCTCATAAAAGAGTTGTTGATGATTGCTGAGATTGCTGAGCTTGCTGAGCGTGGAGAATAATTATGTGCCTTTAAATTCTATAGGAGAATCATGCCAGAGTGAAGCAAGGCAGAAAAAAAAAATGTGAAGTGTTTTTTAGCAGCTAGAAAGAGCTGCAGACAGACCCATATAACCTAAATACCTCTGAGTATAATTAAAGTATCAGGGAGACATTGCACTGTGAAAAGCATTGAGGTGTATAAGGAGAGCAGAGCTCACCTATTTCTGCTGTGGCAAACTCTCTTGCAGGAGCTTGAGGAGTTTTGTTTGAGTTGTTCTTGTGTAGATTCCGCGGTTCCTCTCAGCCAAGCAAATGGTATTGTTAATTAAGGTCAAGGAGTGGTTGCCTAGCACTTAGAGACAGACTGTGGTTCCTCCCAATCCAAATAGGAGATCAGAAGTGTAGCACCACAGATCGATTTCTTAAACAGCCGCTACTCCATTGGGAATAAAACATTTAAATGCCGATGTTTAAAACGACTGACTTCCCTGCCAACAGCTCTTGCTATCTGCATTTCACTCTTGCGTTCCAAAGCGCCACTGTGCAAGAGATTTCACATTAACTGGCCACAATTGGGCTTAGATTAAACCAGGGCTCACCGCTGTGAGTCGTAATTACATTAGCATTTCTGGTAGAGCTGCAGCAGAGGGTTAGTGGAGAGGACAGCCCCATGCACCACCGCTAACTTTACTGCACCGGGGATGACAGAGGCTGACACCCTGTGCCTACAATCATACTGCAGAGCCAATAATCGTCCTCTTAAGCGGCGGCTGCGGTGTCATTTATTGAGAACACTGGTTTTCACCTACCAGAGGAGGCAGCAGGTGCTTCGCTTTGGTACCTCATTCAGAGGGAGCAGAGCGCAGAGGGGCAGCATTTCATCTGCCTCAATCTGCCACATTTAGAGTGAGTCAGGAGCCTGGAATCCTGCCATTGGAGCTATATTGTGGGAGCGAGCGGGCTGAGCGGTAAGACAAAGCTGCTTCTCAGGACATATCGATGGAGTAAACCTCCATCTACAACAGAATTGGGACCTTGATATTCTTTAAAAGTCCTGCATATCTGCAAATAGATTGTGAGGTTGGGAGAGCCACTCTAAAATGTGGCCATCTTCTCTGGGCTTGCTAGCACCCCCCCCCCCCCCCCCGATTTTTGGAAGTTTATGCTGATATGGTATGGTAGATTTGGCCTCATAGATGTTTGGTGACTTTTGTAGGGTTTCATATTAGTTCCCAGTATGCCTGGTACTGGAGAATGTTTGTTATTAGTGAGATGACCAGAATCAGATTTTTTTAATATATTGAGCTCTGTGGGTGAATGTCCTACTTCTGCTTTGTACACGTTGTTGAGGGAGAGATTTCTATGGATCTAGAATATATGTTTGAAAAGAAAAAATGAGAAATGTAACAGTTTATAATAGAATAAAATTAGCCATAATTTAATGTTATAAACTGTGCTGTGGTTCTCACTTTTTCTTGTAGTTCCTTGGTGTGCGGACATCTTTTATTTCCTTTGTTTTTTACGGATTATATATTTACATTAACACCATGCTGGTCCATTGTGCAGTTTCAGGAGTTATGCTGGGGTTACCAAGCCCTTCTTGGTGTTTATGTAGGAGTGGGAGGTGTTGTGTTGGGGGTCACAAATTCCCTCTTGTTTTTCAGAGGGTGGGAAGTGCTGTGTAGAGACCACTGAGCCTCTCTTGTTTTTTTCATAGGGTGGGAAGTGTTGTATTGGGGTGCCAAGTCACTCTTGTTTTTAAGGAAGTGGGAGATGCTTCATGGGTGCTGTTGAGCCCCTTTTATTTGGCATATTTAGCAGCATGTTTCCTAAGCTCTGCACTAGTAACATATGAACATAAAAAATGCCATACTGGGTCAAACTAAGGGCCATCAAGCCACGTATCCAGTTTCCAACAGTGGCCAAAAAAGGCACACAGGTTCCACAATGCTTGTTCCAGGGCAAGCAGTGAATTTCCCAGGTTCTCTTTAATAATAGTTTATGGACCTTTCCTTTAGGAACTTGTCCATACCTTTTTTAAACCCAGCTACACTTCCTTCCCAGGGGGAGGTTCCAAGATGACATCAGCCATGTGATGTGGGTTAGCGTTTTTCCTGCAATGGGCAAGGGGAACGCCAAGGGCTTCCCCTGCTTTACCTGTTCAAGTGACTTTGGATGATTTCTTGCACTTACCGCAGCAGTCCACAGGATCGCTGGTGATTCAGGATCCCATTGGCTGCATGTCAAGGGCTGAGAGTCTGTTGAGCAGTCAAGGAACAGACAGCACTTCACCAGTACAGTGGCAAGCCTCCAAGGTGGTCCTCCTGGATCATAGCTCTTCCAGAGGTCAGGCGGTTACCTGTGCTAGTGAGTCAGCAGCTGCTAGAGGGGAGACTCTAGAGCAGCAGGGAGGGAGTGTTTTTCCCCAACTGGACAATTTATTTATTTATTTAACAGGTTTTCTTTTTAAATACCACTTTATCATTTCAGTCAAAACAGTTTACATTGTAAATTCAACTTGGTAATGTACATTAAACAGGGACATTGGTAACTTGGATTTTTCTGAGGCAATGGAGGGTTAAGTGACTTGCCCAAGGCCACAAGGAGTGCTAGTGGGAATCATACCCTGGTCTCCTGGTTCAAAACAAGCCAGTGAAATAACCATTAGGCTACTCCTCCACCATCATGCCAGTTAGTCCATCAAGCAGAGGGAGAGTGTGATCCCGGTAAGCAGCCCCGGTGAAGTTCCAGCTCTAGTGATGGTGCTGCAAGTCCCAAGTTCTGGACCAGCAGTAGAGAGAGCATTGGTTTTCTTTCTGAGTTATCCGGCAGTGGTTACACTTGAGGCAATTTGGACTGTTATAGTACAGCTGGGGGAAAAGCTTTTTCCCCAAGTTCAAGTTTTGGCAGCGCAGGTTTTGGCGAATACTTTACAGCTTCAACAACATGAGGAGACTATTTCAACACTGAAGTCTTCATCTGTGGAGCTACAAGAGAAGGTTGGTCATATGGAAGATACCTCTGAACAGTTATGTAAGGATTTTCTTAGTGTTAAAACTAGGATAGAGCATTTGAAGAATTTTGCTCGATATCAAAATTTGAGACTTACGAACTTCCCAAAATCTGCTCTTATCAGTGCTAAGGAGTTGTTTCAGCAGTATATGGTGGAAGTGTTGTGGGTGGGAAAGGAATCCTATCCCCCAAATAATAAATTGTTTTATGTTCCAATGGGTCATATGTCTTCTGGGTCTGGGAATATTCCTGGGGTTCAACATGTGATACCTTGAATGTCTCTGATATTCTTGAAACCTCAGGTTCAGAGATGTACACTCCAGCTACTCTTGTGGTCACATTTACACTGTTGAGTGACCGTGATTGGTTTTTGACAATGTATTTTCATAAAAGATTCTTATTATTTAAGGGTTTTAGGGTACATGTATTTCCTGATTTGTGCCGGATTACCTAGAATAGGAGGTGAGAGTTATTTCTTCTGCGGCCCAGTGTCCTGCAACTGGGAGGTCAATTTCCTTGCAAATGTGCTATAAGGTACAGTCTTATTCTTATATTTGTTATGATCCTTCCCAGTTGCGGGCCTTCTCGAGTGCTAGTAGACTTTCTATAGCTGGTGGAAACTCCACTGCAGAGGTTTAAAAGTGGGCTGTATCATGGCTTTGATTTCCTGGGATATTGGTTTGTATGTTTCATGGTTCTCTTCCCTTTATTAATGGGCTGTAGTGGGAACAGTGAATTCTATTGGACTTTGGTCTATTTTTTGGAGATTTCCTAATATTTATGGGGGAGGAGCTGTTCCCTTTTCCTATCAAGTGTAAAATATCTTGTTAATTTTGTAAAATGTAGAAATGCTGTTGTTGTTAAGTGCCGTCGAGTAGGAGTCGACTCATGGCGACCCTCTGGATAGCTATCCTAAATTGTGTTCGGTCTTCAGTCAGGCGGCTCATTGTTGACAGACTGGTACCCGTAGCTGCTGTTATTGTATCGATCCATCTCATTGCTGGCCTTCCTCTTTTGCATTGACCTTCTATCTTGCCAAGCATGATGTCTTTCTCTAATGATCTCTCTCTTCGCATGATGTGTCCAAAGTATGAAAGTCGAAGTCTTGTCATCTGAGCTTCTAAAGAAAGCTTAGGTTTGATCTCCTCTAGTACTGACTGGTTTGTTCTTTGGGCAGTCCATAGTATACACAGTATTCGCCGCCAACACCATAATTCAAAGGCATCAATTTTCTTCCTGTCTATCTTTTTCACTGTCTAGCTTTCACATCCATATGATGTTATTGAAAATACCATGGCTTGAACAAGTCGAATCTTTGAATGGAGAGAGACATCTCTGCTCTTGAGAATCTTATCTAGGTCTTTCATAGCCATTCTGCCAAGAGCAATGCGTCATCTGATTTCTTGACTGCTTGTTGCTTCTTTATTGATAGTTGATCCAAGTAGGTTAAAGTTGTTCACGATTTCAAGTTCTTCTCCTTCAACGATGAAACTATTGATTATACCAGTTGTTATGATCTTCGTCTTCTTTACATTAAGGTGCAGGCCCATTTTGAGACTATGTTCTTTGAGTGTGAGAAGCAAATGTTTCAGATCATCTTCACTTTCAGCCAGTAATGTGGTATCATCAGCATAGCGAAGGTTGTTGATGAGTCTTCCACCAATCTTCACACCTCTGTTGTCTTCATACAATCCTGCTTCTCTGATGATTTGTTCTGAATACAAATTAAACAGGTAGGGGGAAAGTATGCAGCCTTGTCTTACACCTTTGCTTATTTTAAACCATTCAGTTTATCCTTGTTCCATTCGAACTGTTGCTTCTTGATCAATGTACAGATTGTGCAAGAGTACGATCAGGTGTTCTGGTATACCCATGCTTCTTAACGTGGCCCAGAGTTTCTCATGGTTTACACAGTGAAAAGCCTTGCTATAGTCAATAAAGTACAAATAGATATCCTTTTGGTATTCTTTAGTCTTTTCAAGGATCCATCTCACACCTGCAATGATGTCGCTCGTTCCTCACACTTTCCTGAACCCTGCTTGCACTTCAGGTAGTTCTTGTTCCAGGAATGGTTGTAGTCTCTTTTGAATAATCTTCAGTAGAATCTTGCTGGCATGTGGGATCAGAGCGATTGTGCGATAATTTCCACAGTCAGTTGGATCACCTTTCTTTAGTATTGGTATAAACACAGATCTTTTCCAGTCAGTTGGCCATGATGTTGTCTTCCATATTTCTTGGCAGAGCCTTGTAAGTACAGTAACATCTGCATCAGATTGTTGTAATACTTCTATGGGAATGCTATCAATGCCTGGTGCTTTGTTCTTTGATAAGGCTTTCAATGCTGCTTCAACTTCTTCTTTCATCACCAATAGTTCCCGATCATAAGGTACAGGTTGAAACGGCTGTTGGTCCACTTGATCTTTATCATATAAAAACTCTGTATATTCCTTCCACCTTTTCTTAATCTTTTCAGCATCATTCAACATAGAACCTTGAGCATCTTGTAACATTCCAATTCGAGGCTGGAACTTTTTCTTTAACTCTCGTAGCTTTAGGAAAGCCAGTCTTGTTCTTCCTCTAATTGTTTCTGCTTCTATTTCCTTGCATGCATCGTTGTATTTTTTATTTATTTTTTTTTTTTTATTTACAGTTTCTTTTATACCGCGCTATTTGACATCAGTGCGGTTTACAATGAACATAAAACTACACGTCTCAAAAATTGATCTGTGCTTACAATGAACAGGACAATAAACTGGGTATACATTAAACAGGTTTCATGAACAGTGAAAACAGAGAACAGAGAACATGAGAATTATGTACAAAGCAACTATGTATAAAGCAACTAAATGCAGCTATATGTAGAGCTTAAATGAATCTAGGTAATTTCTTGATAAGAGGAGGTGCAAGGTGAGATTGCAGTTCTACGGATTAAGACTATGGAGTGCATGGGTTTAATGTGTTGGCCTGGAGTGTAGAGGTGGGTTGGTATGGGAGCGTGTCTGAAACATCGTAGTGCTGCAAGAACAGGTGATGCTTCAGTGCCTTCCTGAACTGGGAGAGGTCACTGATGGTTCTGATGCCTGATGGTAGGGCGTTCCAACATTATGGTGCAAAGTAAGAGAAGGCTCTGGATCTAGTGACTTGAGAGCATTTCGTGATTGCCTTAGGTAGTACAAGAGAGTTGGAGGCAGTCGATCTCCTTGCTCGATTAGGGGGTGTAATTGATATCAGGTCGTTGATAGTAGATGCGGAGTTGTTATTGATCGCTTTGTGAGTCATAGTTAGGATCTTGAAAGAGATCCTAGATTGTATAGGCAGCCAATGTAACTGTTTCAGTATTGGAGTGATGTGGGTTCTCTTGGAGGCTCCATAAAGGATTCTTGCAGCTGAGTTCATTGCCAATTGTAAGGGGTTAATCATGCTCTTTGGTAGGCCATGTAGGATCGCATTGGCGTAGTCCAGGTGAGGCATTATTAAGGCCTGAAAGACTGATCGAAAGTCATCTGGTTCTAGCAGCTGACGCAGATGACGAAGGGTCCGGATTTTATGATAGACAGATTTCGCTACGTTGCTGATATGAGCCTTCATATTGAGTTGTTGATCGAGCGTAACCCCTAGGTATCTCACTGTAGTCTTGCAGAGGAGTTCAGCGTCACGCACCTTGATGGACGTTGGTGAGGTAAATGCAGGGTTTCTGGTCACGAAGAGGACTTCCGTATTTTTAAAATTTATCTTAAGCATTTGTGCATTTAGCCAGTCTGTGACTGCGTCAAAGCACTTGATTAGTGGGGAGAGGTCCAGGAGTTCTGTCGAGAATGGCATATATATCAGGACATCATCAGTATAGACCAGGCAGTTGATGTTAAAAGAGTGGATGAGGTCACAGATAGGCTGAATATAAATGTTGAACAGTAAGGCGGAAAGGGAGGAGCCTTGTGGCACACCTTTAGTTTGAGGGAAGGGGTCAGAGGTTGAAGATCCAGAACGAACATGTTGCCAACGGTCTCTGAGGTATGAAGAGCACCAAGACAGGGCTGATCCATGAACTCCCTTCTCTCTAAGACGTGACAGGAGTACTTCATGATCGACAGTGTCAAATGCTGCGGCAATGTCCATGAAGATTAAAGCAAAACCTTGTCTGACGTTGTCTAGGCCTATGATTAGAGCATTAAACAGGGATGTCAGTAGAGTTTCCACACCATGTGATTCACGAAATCCGTGCTGACATGGGTGCAAGGGTGCATTGGAATCTAAATAATCTTGTAGTTGACGTTGGGTAATCTTTTCGATGATTTTCGAAAGGAGAGGAATGCTGGAGATGGGTCTGTAGGATTCCATCAAGGAGGGGTCCAACCTGCTGTTTTTTAGGAGAGGTCTGATGGAGGTCTGCTTCAGAGTGTGAGGGAAGGTCCCAGTAGAGAATGATACATCTATCATTTTAGCTAGAAACGGGCTGAGATCTGCCCGTAGTGACTTTATCTAGGAAGCTGGACAGGGGTCGGAAGGTGATGTTGTGGAGTTTATATTTAAGATGGTGTCTTGAATGACTCTGTCATTTGGGGTGGAGAGGGATGAAAGAGTGTGTTGAGTCTCACCTGAGAATTGGCTAGGTGAGGGTAGAGGGACAGTGTAGGGAGTGTTGGCTGAAGTAGGGGGCTTAGAGGTTGGAGCGAGCTGATTACTTTTGCTTCGTAAGTAGTTGGCATATTCCTGAGGGTCTAGGTGGGGCAGTGCACCCTGAGAAGGTTCCTTTGCTAAGGTTTTCACAATGTGGAAGAGCTCGTGAGGTTTGTTGAGGGAGCGCTGTAGTCTGCCTGCGTAATATTGTTTCATACTGGAAGATACGGATGAGCGATGTCTTGTAGTACTTTTCCTTGTCCTGTCGTGCTGCAAGTTGGAAATCTCTTTTGAGTTCTGTGATTGTCTTTCTTTTAACTCTGGCTTTAGCTTCTCTGCATTTCTGGGCAATTTTCAGAGTTTCTTCCGTCATACATTTTGGCCGTTTTTTCTTTTTCACCTTTTGTAGAAACTTCTCGCTTTCTTCCAACACAACCTTCTTGATGTCATTCCATAACTCTTCTGGAGCTCTGTCATTTGTATCTAAAACAGCAAATCGATTTTGCAGGCAGTCTTTAAATTCCAGTGGTATATTCTCAAGGTCATATTTTGCTGCATTCATGAGTGGTTTGCTCTTTTTCAACTTTAGCTTGAGTTTGCATACTAGTAGTTGATGATCTCTACCACAGTCAGCTCCAGGTTTTGTCTTTGTTGATGTTATAGAGCTGTTCCATCGTTGACTTCCACAGATGTAGTCAATTTGATTTTTATACAATCCATTGGGTGAAGTCCATGTGTACAGTCGCCGCTTGTGTTGCTGGAAGAAGGTGTTTGAGATGAATAGATCGTTGGTCTTGCAGAATTCTATCAGTCTTTCTCCAGCTTCATTTCTGTTGCCAAGTCCATATTTTCCAACTACTTTGCCTTCTTTGTTGCCAACTTTTGCGTTCCAGTCACCCATGTCTATCAGGATATCCTGTTTGCATGTTCTGCCAATTTCAGCTTGTACTTGTTCATAGAACTCTTCAATTTCATTCTCCTCTGCAGCTGTTGTTGAGGCATATACTTGAATTATAGTTGTGTTGATAGGCATTCCTCGTAGACGAATAGAGATTAAGCGTTCGCTGACTGCATTGTATTTCATTACAGTTCTTGCAAGTTTCTTCTTTATTATAAATGCAACACCATTTCTTCTTTGTCTTTCATTTCCAGCATAGTAGACCATGTGATCATCTGATGCAACGTGCCCGATGCCAGTCCATTTCAGTTCGCTGACACCCAACAGATCAAGTTGTGCACGTTCCATTTCATTCTTGACCACCTCCAACTTCCGTTGGTTCATGCTTCGTATGTTCCATGTTCCAATGTGTAAGACATCTTTACAGCTTCTGACTCTCATTTCATGTGCAGCCATTATGTTAGTTTCTGCCGATAATACAGATGCTTGTGTGTGAGAGTTCTGTCTCTCAGCTTACTCTACGAGAAGTATAATTTTGAGAAAGAAATCCTGTAAATCTAACAGTAATGGATAAAAGCATTTTTTGACTATATTTATTTTTATTTAGTTCAAAGTCTTTATATATCGCCTTATCCAGCAATCAAGGCGGTTTACAAGGAATAGAACTTGAACATTTACATTTAACATGGTTAACTTTTTTACAATACAACAGTACATTTGTACATATAATAGTATTCAACAGTAATTATTTACAGTATTACTAGTTGTGGGAGTATTGTAGCTAGGTGTTAAGTTTGATGGACTATTTTAGAGTTGTCCATCAGTCATTAACTGATACAGAGTAATTAGGCAAGTACAATGCAATAAATTTGGATAATCATCAATGGATATTTACAATACAGTTAATTAGTGTAGTCAATGGTGGTGAGTAGGTGTTTCTGAATGGATTTACCCATAATGTTCTGTGAAGAGTAGTGTTTTTATTCTTCTTTCTGAATTCCATAAGGTCTTTTTTTTCTCTTATTGTTGGTGGGAGGTAATTCTATAAATTGGTGCATAATATGAAAATGCTCTGTTGCTTGTTATTTTGTGGAAATCAGTTAGGGTGGATAGAAAGTTTTGTGCGCATCCCCCTCTCTGTCTATTGTGGTGATGAGAGCTGCCATGAGAAAATGGAAACAGAAGAAAATGCTGTTTGTACCTTTAAAACGAGTGACAAGCCAGGTTTGCACAGAGCTAGAAAAGCAAGCATGAGAAAAAAACAGCTCTCTGCTGACACTAAGCCACGCCTAAGCTCTGACGTAGAGCCAGGCTTGGAGGCTGATTACGGGCACATGTGCAAACAGAAGGGTGTGGCAGTCAGGAAAAGCGTTTTTAAACCTGAAGGGAGAGAAGTCTCTGAGGAGGAGGTGGAACAGAGAGAGGAGAATTACCTGAAGGGAGAGGATTACCTGAGGAGGAAGAAATTCCTGAGCAGAGGAGAAATCCTGAAGGAAGGAGAGAAGTCCCTGAGTAAGAGGAGATCTCTGACGGAGTGGAGTTCCCAGGAGGAAGAGAGTTCCCAGGAGGAAGAGAGACCTCACAGAAAGGGGAGAGCTCAGAGAGGAAGGAAAGGAGAAGGACAAGGGAAGTCTGTCTTCCAGCTGCTGGATGGTACCGGTGAAAAGGGAAGCACACTGTCTCTGAATAATACTCCTAAAGCTGAAGCCAGCAGACGCCTAGCTGGGAAGGTTACAGCCCATGGGGAACAAGTTCCAATGTCCAGTGTTCTAGACCCCGTGTTGCAATCTTCAACTGCTAGAAGGTGGGTGGATTAGCTTCTTTATGGAAAGAGCCAGAGCCCAGCCGAAAGCAGGGAAGTGGATTTGAACACCATAGAAACTTTAAGGGAAGTGTTCCAGGGTAGGAAAGCTCACTCTCCTAACGTAAGTGTTCCCTCTCAGAAAGAAAAGTTATGGAATGAATTCTGTAAGTTCTTACAAGGGAAGAAGTTTCAACAAGCTTTTGAAGCCAGAGAAAGTGACAAGCAAGCTATAGCCCAAGGACCTATGCAGGTTGATTTCTGTGAGTCACAGTCTAGCTCTGAGGTGTCTCCAATGGACTGCTCTCTATGTTTTAAGGAAGTCTGAAAACCTGAGAGCATGGTTAAAGAAAAAACCGTTGGCTGAAAAGAAAGGTTTAACCAGCTTTTGCATCTAATAAGCATTTCCCCAAAGTAAAGAAGTTTTTGTTAAGAGAAGAAGTTTACCTCTGCTGAACGTGCTTAAACAAAGCTGTGCTGTGAGATGTTAATTTGTTTAATGAGGACAGCAGCTTGTGTCAGAAAGCTTTGAGTTCAGTTTTCCTCCGTTCCAGTATCCTTGTTTCTTTGTGTTGGAGAAGTATCCTTTTACCTGTGTTCAGAACTTTAATGCATTTTGGAAACCCACAAAAAAATAAATATTCTTGTTTGCCTCAACCAACGGTTGCACAACTACTTTGTCTTTGAATGCAAATAGCCAAACTACAAATCCCAGAGTTCTTTGCTGGGAACAAATAGTAAAGCTTCATTTAAGGACATACAAAGGCGACCCTACGCCTGTAAGCTCTTGGGCCCAGGCTAGGGGATCACACTATATATGTCTGTTTTTAGCTTGTACTGATATATTCTCTACTTGGTGAAGATCTATCTCTGTTCTGCATAAGTGTGACTGAGGCTACATGTTCTCTTAGCATGGAGTTTCTAGGTAGGGAGCGGTAGTAATCCGGCTTGTTCAATTTTCTGAAAAGGAATATGGATGTTCTAGGGCCCACTGCAATATTTATGGTGCTGCCCTTTTCTGGGTATGCTCCATGTTGTATGAGTTTTGGAAGTTAGTGCTATTATGGAATAGCAGATTTGCTCTATGGGTCCTGTACTCTAGGTTCTCGGTGAAGTCAACTACAGGGTGTTGGTTCGGGGGTGGGGGGGACTGGAATATGTATTGTTTTTGAGATTTGCAGTTTTGTGGGATTTTTTTATGCTGCCAGATTGAAATTTAAAATATTTTTTCAGTTCAGATTCAAGGAAATTTCAAATTTTAAGGGAACGTCTCATTTAATTTTGTTTAGTAGCCTAATAGTTTCACCACTGCTGTGTTCCAGACTTTTCTAGCTCTAGCACAATACCATCCAGCGTTTGAATTCATGGCTACCAGGATTAGTTTATCTCATTTTATATCTTCCCTCCGCATCAATAATTTGATCATAGCAAAATAAACCTGATATGCAGATACCTCCAGCCATAAAAAGAGTGCCATTGGCGCCAGCCCGCGCCTGGCGGGCCGCGCCTGAGGGCCTCTCCAGAGGGCCCTTTGGCGTGGCCCTTAGGCGGAGGCCCTAACACGGAGCCATAACCCCTTCCCATGAAGACGCTCACCGCTTACCACCAGACCTCCAGCCCGAATTCAGTGACAGTCACGAACTAGAAGATCCACGAACCTGGAGCCAGAAAAACCATCCTAGGGAAGATCCAGCAACAAGGAGGCAACCACAGTAAGCAACAGACTGTATGCCCTGCCTAACTCTTGTGATATGCTAGGCAGCCCTGTCTGATCACCTATGACCCTGATCGGCTCGGCCCGATACTGCCAAACTACTGACTAGTGTACTGGACAACGCCTGCTGGTTTACACCAGGGTAAAATATAATACTTACTACTTACTGGTTATACTGTCTAACATATTAGCTAGTGTCGTCTTTCATACTGAGTTAAACTAGTACTCTGCCTACCACTCTGCCCGATGCACTAGCTGCCCTCTCCTTAATGAAAACACCCATGATGTTGCCCTACCCCTATGCCATACCCATCTGTTGCATATTCTTAGGTCTCCTACACAGTGCCCTCGCCCTCACATCCCTCCACAATCCCATACCAGTCCTACAGGGCTCAGGGAGGAGGTGGTCTAGCCCCCCTCCCCCGCCATCCAGTAGCTGGGGCAAAGCGCATGCCATGCCCTCACCTACTCTATGTCTCCCTTCAACAGACCAAGCCCCCTCAGAGGAAGGAGCATACACATCCCCGCAACCCGAAGTGTGCCCTTATAAATGCACACTCGGTTTGAAAGAAATGGCCAGCCGTCACTGACCTGGTATCCACCCATGACCTGGACATCCTACTAGTCACCAAAACATGGCTATCCACCTCAGACGCAGTCCTCCTTCACCAGCCTGCCCCCCCCCCAACCTCTCCATCCACACCTGCCACAGGGCCGATTGTAAAGGTGGAGAAGCACTCATCCTGGCCAAGACAGAACTACAATTCCAGCTGATTTCTGCCAGCAGCACCACGCACCTTGACTCCATCACCATAGCGAATAAGCACAGCACCATCAACGTAGTCTACAGAGCTCCCTCCCCATCTCCGGAAGACCTATCAACAATAATCAACCTCGCCTGCAACCCCAAGAACCCCCGTATACCAAACTGGGTGTTGGGTGATTTCAACCTCCCTGCTCTCCAGGACATGCATGCCAAGTCCTTCCTCGAGGCTCTCAAAGAGCTAGGATACATACAGGTAGTTAACGCCCCCCCATGTAAAGGGAAATATGCTTGACCTGATCTTCGCCCACAGATAGTACTAGACCCCAAGCAAGACCTTGATCTATCCATCAGCCCAGTGCCATGGTCGGACCACAGCTTGATAAGGTTCCACATGCCAATGCTCCCCAACCACAGTAGCTCTCAGCCCTCAGCTAAAGCCCTCACAGTATTGGCAAGGTGCCTCCGGCCGTTTGACAAGGATGAAATCTTGAACAGAGCCCAGCCTCTCCATAACTCACCTGCACACAGTCTTGACGACATGATCTCCACATAGAACACGTGTCTTGATGCCATCGTCCAACTACCACCCACGGATAAGCCTCCAGGGAGAAGAGAGAATGCCCCATGGTATTCCCCTGAGCTACAGAAGTCACTTCTCCACCTTAGAAAGTTTGAGAGACATTGGCGTCGCTCAAGGTCAGCGGAGAGCCACGAATCATACATTGCTCATTTAGGAAGCCACCGTGCAGCTGTTGCTGTAAGAATGAAGCAATTTCATGCAGAGAGACTGCAGAACTCCCTTAATAAACTGCATGAGCTTTTAAAACAAATCAGGACAATAACAAAAGAGCCTTCCCCTATGAAACCAAGCCTCCCTGACCCACAGGAATACGCCAACTACCTGCAGGCCAAAACAAGCCAGACCGGCGGGACCACAAAACTCACTCCCTCAGACGAGGAATACCATCCAACCCCCCCCCCCCCACCTACGAAGGACACCTACGACATCATCACCACCTTCTCAGCCCCAACCGAGAAAGGCATTCAAGACACCATCACAGCCATAAACACCACCACAGCCCCAAATGATCCTTGTCCAGCATCTTGGGTAAAATCACTGCGGGTCGATCTTAGCCCCTTCCTGGCCAAACTCATAGAGCTGTCATTCTTGACTGGGACCTTCCCTCAAAACCTGAAGCAAACGGCCATCAGACCCCTACTGAAAAACAACAAGTTGGACCCAGCTAAGATGGACTCCTACAGGCCAATCTTGAGCATCCCTCTTCTGGCAAAAATTATTGAGAAGGTCATCCAATGCCAACTCCATCACCACATTGAGACAAGTGTGCCCCTCGACCCATGCCAGCATGGATTCATGGAGTCACATGGTGTTGAAACCCTGTTGACCACTCTTTTCAGCTCATTAGCCATCGGGTTGGACAACATTAGACAAGGGTTTGCCCTGATCTTCATGGACATCGCTGCAGCCTTTGATTCCGTCAGCCATGAAATTCTCCTAATGCGCCTCAAGGAGAAGGGCATCCACGGAACAGCGCTAACCTGGTGTGCATTATACTTGACAGACAGATGGCAACAGGTGAGAACCGGCTCCTCTACCTCCACACCTTTCCCACAAGAGAAAGGAGTGCCACAGGGATCATCACTCTCAGCCCTACTGTTCAACGTATACATGCAACACATTTGTGATCTCATACGCTCCTTCAACATTAACTGCCTAGTCTATGCTGACGACATCTTGCTATATATGCCCTTTTCTACAGAACACCCAGATCTCTTACCACTGACAAACTGCTTCGATGCAGTCGCTGATTGGCTACATAGGCAGAGGCTCAGAATAAACTTCAACAAAACAGAGGTCCTCTTTATCACCAACATTCATGCCGCCCACCTCACTGAAGGTACGGGATGCAGAGCTCCTCAGCAAGTCCACAGTATGGTACCTAGGGATCACGCTAGACCAACAGCTCAACATGAAAGCCCAGATAAGCAAAATGGTCAAAGCCGTCTACCACAAAATTCGGACGCTCTGGCATTTGTGACAGCTGCTTGAGCCAGATGACTTTTGGACAGTCTACCAAGCCCTAGTAATCCCACACTTTGATTATGCTAACGCAATACTACACGGTCTCCCAAAGAACACACTCAACCCTCTTCAGCTAGCAATGAATGCAGCCACCAGAATTCTGCACGGAGCCTCCAGAAGAGAACACATAACCCTAATATTGAAACAGTTGCACTGGTTGCCAGTCCACTGCAGACTCTCCTTTAAAGACCTACTGATGACCTTCAAAGCCATCAACAAGTGCTCCTCCACCTCCCTCATGGACCTCATCCAGCCCCCCCCCCCCCAACAGAGCAAGGAGATCAGCCGCCACCAACACTCTGGTACTCCCGAAGGCGATTACAAAATGTTCACAGTCAACTAGAAATAGAGCCTTTGCACTATATGCCCCCACATGCTGGAACACCCTTCCACCTGCCATCCGTGCCATCACCGATCTCGCCCAGTTTAGGAAGGCATTGAAGCACTACCTTTTCCTCCAGCGCTATACCAATGCAGATGTCACCTCACAGTCAGTCACACTCAGGGACCAGGGTGCCATCCCCAGCACGCCCATCCTGAATGACTGCAGCCCCGCCCTCTAGATCTTGCTACCCTCAATAGGTTGCATGTAACCATACTCTGACCTGTCAATTTGTATATAGTTGAACCAACCTGTAAATAGTTGTTAGTTGACCACGTAACCTGTAACAACAATCTTGCCTGTCCATAGTTATCCTGTACAATTCCCGTTCATTGTAAGTCCAGTGTGGGCCTGCCTGCACTGCACAAATTTTGTTATATGTAAACCGCACTGATTCTAAAAAGCATGGTATAAAAAAGACAGTAAATAAATAAAATAAATAAATAATGGTTTGATTGGGAGGGGGGGCTGTGTAAGTGGCTTTTCATTAATCAAATTTAATGTTTTATTATTATGCTTGTTTTATTGTAGCACAGCTAATACAGTTCTCTGCTGTTTTACTGTTTTACTAAATTGCCTGTGCATGTTTAGGAGCCACCTAGGATTTTAAATGGGTGGCATATACATTCTAAATTAAAGTATACTAAATGTATGCAAATGATGCTGCAGTGCGTCTCTGCACATAACCCTGCATCACCCTCATGCTGAACCTGGGGGAAGTAGACAGGAGGAGACACTGGGAGATGGAGGAAAACAGAAACCTCAGATTGAGACCTGCATGATCAGAGAATAAAGTGGTCAGACAACAAAGAAGAGAATTTTATTTTCAGTGTAATGATCGGACTTGGTGCTATCTTTATATTTTATACAGTACATGGAAATGCATCTTTTTCTATTTCTCTGGTATTGTATTGTATGCAGAATCTGACTTCTTGGGGTTGGAGTTTAATTTTTATCTACATATGTTTATTTTTAGGTTATGGTCACTTATTCTGTACTTGGTGAGAATCTGTGTTCTGAATGTGCAACCAAAGCCAGGTGCTCTGTTAACATGAAGTTTATACGTAGGGATCTGCATTATAGTAATCGGAATTGTTCTGCTTTTCAAATAGGTGTTGGATGTTCCAGGGTCCACTGCAGTATTTACAGTGATGCTTTTTTTAGTGGGCTCCTTATGTGAGTTTTGGAAGTTGGTGCTGATATGGTATGATATAGTAGATTTGCTCTATAGATCCTCAGAGACTTTGTTGTAGGGTTTTGTATTAGTTCACAATATACTTGGTACTGGAGAATGTTTATGTTGTTGTTAGTGATATAATCAGAATCAGATTTTTTTTAAGATATTGCATTCTGTGGGTGAATGTCCTAGCTCTGCTCTGCTCCCACTGTTCAGAGAAGGGGTTCTGTGGATGCAAAATATATGTCTAAAGAGAAAAAGCAAGAACCTTAACACAGTTTATAACAACAAAATAAAAATGTGTTTTAATTTAGTTTTATAAACTGTGCTGTGGTTCTCGCTCTTTCTTTTAGTTCCTTGGTGTGCAAACATCTTGCATTTCCTCCATATTATCTAATCAGCTTTTCGGTTTGGTTCAGTCCCACAATGGGGGCGGGGAGGGGAGGAGGGGTAGAGGGGGAGCCATCTCATCCCTCGCTTCAGGCAGCAGATTGCCTTGAGCCGCCCCTGTGTGCCCCCTCACAGCTTGCCTCCATCCAGCAGCGCACATTGCTGTAGCTGTCTCCCCTTTCTGGGACTAGCAGTGGGGGCAATAGCTACAAACAGCCCCGCGGCGCTTACCTTCAAGCTTTGGCACTGTGGGGCTGTTTGCTTCTGCCACCCAATGCCAACCTCCTGTGCAAAGAGGAAGTCTACATCGAGAGTCAGAGAGGGGCAAAAGGAAACGGCCCCATGGCACCGAACTTTGAAGTTAAGCACCATGGGGCTGTTTCAAGAAATTGCCATAGCTGTTGGTCCCGGGGAGAGGGCAACAGCAGTGGCAATGGGTGCCCTGGATGATCAGTGCTCTAGGTAACCACATAGTTCACCTAATGGTAAGCGCCAGCCCTGATAATCCTTGATTTTTTCCATTGAAATCAGTGCTGCAGGTTCCATAATGCATCAGAATGAGATTGTCAGGAATCTAGGACTGGCTTAAAATCTCATTCTTGGAACTTGGTAACTTGGCAACTCTGGATCAATATATTCTTCACGCTGACTTAACTAGAATTTTAGAGACCGCTGCTGAGGAACCCTACATTCTTTGTGCTACTCGTGTGGCCCATTCGCAGTACCTGCACGTAAACATCAAATTTTTCATCTTGAAATTTATATTTAAATTTGCTTTACGGCATCTACACTGAATATGTTTCCTAATGTCTCTCCTACCATGTGGTGGGTAAGGAGGACATTTCTTCAAATCAGGCCTCAGGCTGTAGCCTTAGGGATGTTTTTTTTTTTTAAATGTCTTAGGAAATATGCGATTAGTTTCAAAACAGGGTATATCTTTTTATTTAATTTTTTACAAGCTAATAAACATCTAAATAGAGCTAGGATTGTCCATTCTTGTGCTTTACTGTCATATAGTAATTGGCCTTTTTTCTGAGATGATAACGGATTATTTTCTTATGTAGACTGATTCCTTAATATTTTGGATTTTCTTCAAAGTGCAATTTGTTGGGATATGTATTTCCTGCTATTCTTCCATGTTTATTTTTTCTTCTTAATTATGTTTACGAATGTACAGTTCTAATTCCCTTACTATTGATTGGGGTTGTCATCTTGAAAATGTTCAGAAAACAAGTGAGGAAAGCATGCAGAGCATGGCTCATACTGTAGGATTCTTTTTAACCCCTCTCTGTGCATGTGTTTATCTATGTTTGTGTGTGCATACATGCACACATCCATCTGTAACTACACTGCCTGGTGTGCGCACACACATACAGAGGGGTTAGAAAGAATTCCATAAATCCATACATTTCCCTACTTGTTTGAAAGAACAAAAAAACCCAACACTATAATGTTATATGTAATCCAGCAGCAATAAACATTTAAGTATTAGCACTGAATATGAACATAATCTTATCAGTATAAAATATTTTATCAGTATAAAGTTATATCTGCCCAATTTAAACTGCATAAAGTTTGGCCAGATTGGGCTTGATTTTCAGCAGCTTCAGTCTCCAGAACAATTAAAACGCCCACAGCAGCCCTGAACCTTAGTGGTGCTTCCCTAGCAGCTTGCATTGACGCATTTGGTAGATCTTGATGCACTACTGGGGGTCAGACACTGCTATTTTGCAAAATGATCCACTAGAGGAAGGAGCAAATGGGGTCGCTCCTGCCTCTCGATTTTTGGAGTTGCATAGGGGGTAGGTCAGGGCTATAAGAGACCGTTGCGGGGTCAGAGGTCGGGGGGAGATCCAGTGGGGCTCAGTCGGGCCACTAGGAACAGGTTTTGTGGGGGTCATGGGCACTGTTCCCTCTAAGCTGTGCGCGTGTGCGCGCGCACACACCTCGCCGAGCGAGCGCACATACTTTACAACAGAGCGCACAAAAATTACAGCTCTGATTCTGATAGAAAACAACACAGACGTCTTAAAATTTAAAAGTTATGATTGTAATTACTAGAAATTTCCCGCTTCATTTAGTAATCGTCTATTTTCATTTAATTAGATTAAAATCAATGTGGTGTACATACTGTATTCTGATGTGTAGTCAAATTTTAAAGTATATAACTCCGAGTGCCGTTATGTGGCACACAAAAATTTTACCTTCCTTCAAAAGCTGCACACAGCTGATATTTTATGCGCACACAGCCTACAGAAAATTAAAGGGAACATTGGTCATGGGGTGGGGAGTCAGGGAGCCCACTTTGGCCATCAGGGATCTTGGGTGATCTGAAATGAAGGTCCACGCTTTACCTCAGATTCCCCTCTGCTCCTATGCTGCATCTTTACAACAGTTTGAGCTGGGTAAAGATTCAGCACTACAACAAAAAAGAATAATAAACTGTGCTAGATTTTGGGAGCAATTTTTTTATAGAATGATTTGTATGTATTTTGCATGCCATGTGCACTACTCTTCAGTGCAGCAATTTTATGCTGATATTCCTGTGTTCATCTTTCTGGAATAAGATTTTTGCAAAAAACATCAAGAGTAAACCACTGCACTAAAGGATGACTCAGCTTACTGCTTGATCCCCAAGAGTCTCTATGAGAAAGGAATTGGACAAAATCAGAGAAATTAGTATTTCAAAAACTGCTTTACTTTTTTGCAACATTCTCTTTCAGTCCCTGCCTTGATCGGTTTGACTGCTTGCTTTGACAGGTGGGAAGCCCAGGAACCGCCATGAAGCAGAGGAAAACAAATCTGACTACTATGAATGATAAAAAGATTGTGAAATGCCTTATCCCAAGTGTGGCTGCAAATGAATCATTTCCTGAGGATTTTCAGCAAATTTAAATAGGAAGGAGAAAAACACAATGTGTGTGTGGGGAGAAGGAGGAGGGGGACTGCACAGCAGTTGAAATTTTAGAAAAATAAATTGGAGAAAACAGGCACAGAAAATACAAGATTACCTCTTGAAATATAAAAGAATAGAAACGAAGGGAAAAACTTAAGTGGGTGGAATTTTCAGGGACTAATTACATGTTTGTAAAATGAGCGAAGTGAGTAAATAAATTAGAGAGAGTGTTCAGTAATATTTGGATTTAGAAAGTTTCAAATGAGCGAATCCAAGTGATGTCTATATCATGCAGATAAACCATGTACTAGGGGGTATGTTTACTAAACAGTGGTAGCGGCTTCCATGCGATATCGGAGCTGCGGTTCAATGGAGCTGCGGCTCCGATATCACACAGAAGCTGCTACCGTGGTTTAGTAAACATACCCCTAGGTATATGATGTACTAACCATGCAGTACACATGAAGTAATCAATGCCCTGAATATCTACCATTCATCCCATCTAAATGACCAAAGGCACATTTTGTAATGGGAAGTCCAAGTGCAGTCTGGGACATCAAAGTCTGCGCGAATGGGAAAAAAAAGCAGGAACATTCAAGTCCAGGCGCAATTTCAGAAAAATGGATGTGTCCGCTATGGATGATCACACTTAGTCATGATTGAAAAGCACCTTTCAGTTGGAGCATTGCAACCTGGCAAACAAAAAAAAAAATCAACTAGTTTTCATACATTTTTATATGGTACCTCATTATTTTTGAGGTGTCCAAACAACTCCTGCCATTTTTCGTCAACCATGGTGTCTGTTTTTTCCATTCTTGAACTTTTTCTTCAGAAGCAAATGACTTAAGACAAGAGAACTCATCAAACAGTTCAGTATCATTTATTATTGATTCTAGGCCAGGTCTTGTAGACAAAACATATTTTAAAGACTACTCTAGCTCACACCACTCCAGTTGTGTGAAGGAGAGTCCACTGTTGTTTCCCAGTCTCCTGGAAATGAGTGGTCCACTGATCCAAGTAATCAATGCAAGTGGTATAGAAAGGTGACACAGATTGCTCGAAATCTGCTTCATCAATGCTGCCCTCTTCTTCAAGATCATTTATCTTCTTTCTGATTGTCAGGGGCAAAAATACTTCATTTTTCCTAGTTACTAGCTTGTTTCTAAGGTTACGGATTACTCCAGCAACCTCTATCATTGAGAGTTTTTCAGACTCAATTTTGAAAGTCGCATTTTAGAAAATCACTGCCTGATTGTGCAGAAAGTACAGCCAACCTTCTGCTGATTCATTCTCAGATGAAGTTTTTGATGATAACTGGGCATTTTTCCTGGCTCAGAAAATATGATTTCACTGGTTAGAACATTTTAATTAAACTCTCTATGGCTGGTAGTAAAGCCAGCCACCTAGTGTTACTGTATCTGAGGCACTTTTGGTACTCACCCTCAACAAAATCACACATCTCTTTAAGTTCTTCAATTCTCACTTTAAAAATGTAAAAATGTCTGAATATCTTGTCAACAAGAACTTCAGTGTCAAATGGCAGGCATTCGGCAGCACTGCTGATACAATTGTGGGCAATGTGAGCTGCACAGTTTGCACCAATTAAATTACTTCCTAAATCTTTTTGCAGCTTGTAAAATATATTGTTACTGCAATCCCACCAAAATTGCAATTGGTATTGTCAGCACACAATGCCAAAACTTTGGATCTTAGCCTATTGGACTTAAGTGTATCAAGAATGCACTTGGAAAGAATGTCTGAGATTTCACCTTTAACTTCATGGACATCAAGAACTTTTACCTGAACCCCTTTCTCAGGAAGAAAGTACCTTACTATAATAAGGCACAGTTTAATGCTTCCATGGCTTGAGGAATCACAAAAATTTGTTAAAAATCTTGTCTCAGAAAAGTCTCTCTTGAGGGAATCAATAGAATCAGTTTGGAAAACATTACAGATGATTAGTTCCATTTTAGTTCACACACAAGGGTATTTTTCATCGAAACATTTTTTCAACAACTTTGAAGTACAGTCTGACAACCGAAAAGGATGATTGTGGACAACACAGTGATAAGCTCATGTAACCTTAGTTGTAGCCAGTAACTGAGTTTTCTCATCAAATGTTTGACGTTTAAAAAAAGAAGTCACAGTTCTACTTGAAGAAGCACTTACATCTGCTGTCGTATGTTTGTATGTCATTAGGTGCTGAACAATGTCACCCTTTCTTGCATGTGCGATTGAAAAGGAAGACTGGTACTTGTTACAAAACACTGCTATTACCAGAATGTTTCTTAATGAATGGGTATTCATTTTGTAGTTGATCATTAAAAACACACTTTTATTTTGGCATTTTAAAATGAAAATAAAGTCTACAGACCAAGTAGAAACACGCACCCTATCCTAAGAGTCTACAGAGATGACAGAATCAATGAAATCAGCTTATCACTGACCGTGTTACTGATACTGATGTTGGCCCTAGGATCACAAGTGCCAGCTCTATGGGTGCTGTGGGTGCTTAAGCACCCCCCAATATTTTCTCCTGTAGGTATGTATATCTTTAACAATAAAAACACCAGAACTGCAGGACAAGGGAGAAAGGAAGATTTCTGTATCCTAGGGTGCATATATGTACCTGATTTGGGGGGTGGGGGATAGATGAATGCAGGCAGGGCTGGCCTATCCACTAAGCAAGCTAGGCGGCTGCCTAGGGCAGCAGGCTCATGTGAGCGGTGGCAGCAGCACACATGGGTGGCCATGCCACCACCCCAGCTGCCGCAGATTCTGTGGGGGGGGGGGAGGGTGAGGAGGGTACATTTATAAAAACAGCAACAAACACTGCCACTGCTGCTGCCCACTTCCCCCTCCCAAAAAGAAATCGGTGTCAGCTGGGGGGTGGCAGCGGCGGTGGCAGCAGCAGCTGGGGGGTCGACGAGGCCAAGGTTTTAGTTATACACACATGTACACACATTCAGGACAGCAGAAACCCTTGGGCCAGCCCTGAATGCATGTGCATGTGTGTGACTGAAGTACAACAGAGTGCATGCATGTGTACATGTTTCTGTGTTTCTGATAGAAATAGTCTCATATAAATAGAGTTGCCCCTTGAAAATTTCAGCTGAATAAGTCCGCTGGTACAAATATGGAGGAGTGTTGGAGTGGGACATGTGTTTTAAAATAGGGACATTTAGGCATTCCGACTGCAGTAATACGATTCCAGGGATAAATCCTTAAAATACACGACTGCCCATATAATACGGGACAGTTGGTCACTTTATTTACTTGAGACATCTGTAAACATCATTTGTGGCATAGCTTTGGAGAAGTCTCTGTGATTTTGACGTCCACATGAAAGTCTTTAGACATTCTAAATCATGACTAAGCCTTTTAAAATATAACTGTCCCTGCACCCACAAGAGAGGAGGAGGAATACTTATCCTAGCCCGAACTAACCTCAAATTTAAGACCTCCAGCTCCTTAAGCTCCAAGAACTGTGAGATAATCAATATCGAAAACAGGCACATAGCTATCTGTCTAACATACATATCCCCCAGTGCAGTGGCTGAAGATACCTCTATAATACTTGAATCATTATGGGCAGCCAATTCTCCCTAAAAACCATTGATCTTACTAGGGGATCTAAACCTCACTTCAGCATCCAGTAAAGATGAAACAGTCTTCTACCAAGCTATGAAATCTTTTCAACTCTACTCTCTACCAACTAATATTTGCAGCTAAGAGCCTCATAGAACAGGATAGCATAACCACTCCTCTAGTCACACACATGAACCACAGAAGATACCCAACCCGACAAGAAGATTCAAGGATTTCGACAGAGACAAATTCCTCAGTGACATCTTACATAACCTCCCCCAGGACTGCACACTGATCTCGACAAGGCAATTGACATATGGAACACTACCATCAGCACAGCTGCTAGAGCACCCGACCGAGACAGTGAAAATCAAAGGAGCTCCAGAAGAAATCATGTCCCCTGGTACTCCAAGGTAGTAAGAATGACTAAAAGAAATCTATGCCAGAAGGAGCGGCAATAGAGACATTACCGCTCAGACATTACAAGAATACCAAATAATGCAACAGAACTACAACAGACTTATCAACAGTCAAAAAGAGCAATACCATACCAACCTCATCTTAAAGGCTAACAACAAGCCTAGAGAGCTCTTCGAAATAGTCCAGTCCCTTACAAAAGAACCATCACAAAAGGATGAAGACAAGATTCACCCACAAACATTTGCAGATTTCCTCCTCGCCAAGAACAACCCCCCCCCTTGAGAACCCAAGACCCCATTAATACCTCCTCTCCTTTACTGAACACAAGATCCACCTTACCAAGCAAGTGGAGTGAATTCCATATCCCCACAAATGAGCAGGTTGCTTGCACAATCACTGAGCTAAACTCCAGCACAGCTCCATCAGATCCCTGCCTGGTGGCATGGTTAAAATCAACAAAAGAAGAACTGATCAAAGATATCCACAGGTTAGTAGGTGCCTCCCTAGCCCAAGACTACATTCCCACTGCACTCAAAGAAGCCACAATCCATCCAATCCCGAAAACAACATCACCAGACCCCACAAATCCCACTGCATATAGACCTATCTCCAGCCTTCCTTTTCTGACCAAAATTATTAAGAAGACAGTGCAGAGACAGCTCCAGGATCACCTGGACACACATGCTCCACTAGACCCGCATCAACATGGCTTTCACCCTAACCACAGTGTGGAGACTCTACTCATCTACCTACTTGACACCCTACTCAGAGGAATCAACAACATCAAGACCGGTTTCCTGCTAGTGTTCATCAACATTTCCTCTGCTTTTGACACAGTATCCCACAACATCCTCTTGAGCAGACTAACAGACATTGGCCTATGCAACACTACACACAGGTGGTTCCAATCATACCTCAGTGACAAACGACAGAAGGTCAAAGTAGGATCACACACCTCTGCTTCATTTCACAGAACAGAAGGGGTCCCCCAAGGATCTTCCCTGTCTGCCCTTCTCTTTAATATTTGAATACGGTCAGTCTGCAATATCTTCAAAAAGCTCAAGTTACAATACACTGTCTATGCTGATTACATCATGGCATACACCCCAATCAGCCTAGACTCTCCAGACTACTCTTCCATGACAAATTGTCTCCAATAGATATCCATCTGTCTTTCTAACAATAACCTATATATAAATATGAAACACTGAGGCACTAATCATCCTCCCTACCTCAGTCACTCTGGCAGACTCTACCATCCCAATTAAGGACAAAGTTTGATACCTTGGAGTAACACTTGACCGCCATCTAAACTTACAACCACACATCAACAGAATCACTAAAATGCAAATTACAAGCTTGCCACCATTCGAAGACTTAAGCCCCTCCTCATCCAGGACAATTTCCGATCATAGAAACATAGAAACATAGAAATATGATGACAGAAAAAGACCACATGGCCTATATAGTCTGTCCTTCCATATCAACATGTATGTCAACATGTATCAACATTAGTATGTCAAGCAATTATAACCCCTATTCTAGACTATTGCAATGTCATTTATCAAGGACTACCAAAGCAAGCTACGTGATCTTTACAACTGGTCCAAAATACTGCCACTAGAGTCATCACTGGTTCAAATAAGCAAGATCATATAACGCCCCTCTTACACCAACTCCATTGGCTTCCAATCACCGCCCATGCTAGATACAAATCTGTCCTGACCATTTTCAAGATAAGAAACAACATGTCAGCTGGAGTTCTAGAGGAGATGTTTTATGCTAGTCACAACAACAGACGTAAGAAACAGAGCATGATTGACACCATTTCTATACCCTGTGCATACAGAAGAACAAATGAATCCACTACGAGGAGAGCATTCTTGCTTACCGCACCTGCCATCTGGAACTCTCTCCCTGGGAAATTAAGGTACACCACAGACATGAAGGACTTCAGAAAACAACTAAAAACCTTCCTCTTTGCTGACCAATTCAATGAACCCACTTAACTCCTGAACAGCTGAACATATGTTCATTGTAAATAAGTTATGCTTCAGAGCATCCCTCGCATGTCACCCCGCCCCCCAAGTTTCATAATAAGTTCTTTGTAAATGTGTGAGTTATAATGTAAACCATTTTGATTTAATGATAAGGCTGTATATAAAAACTGTTGAATAAAATAAATGAATAAAATGACCTCTCAAGTGCCTCATGTGTCTCTTTTCTAAAAGAATTTTAAATCATACATAAAAATGTCTGTCTCCCATGTAGCAGCAATAGTGACAACTCAACAATAAAACACAAATGGAATGCTAGAAATCAAAATGAAGGCGACAGCACTTTGAATATTGTGTGCAATTCTGGTCACCATATCTTAAAAGGGATATAGCAGAATTAGAAAAGGTACAGAAAACAGCCACCAAAATGGGAAAGGGGATAGAAAGATAGCCCATGAGGAGAGACTTAAAAGGTTAGGTCTCTTCAACTTGGAAAAAAGACAGCTGAGGAGATACAGTATGATAGATGTATATAAAATAATGAATAGAGTGGAACGGGTAAACATAGATTGGTTGTTTACTCCTTCCAAAAGTAGAAAGACTAGGAGACAGAAAATGAAGCTACAGTGTAGCCCATTTAAGACTAAAAGGGAAAATATTTCTTCACTCAACAAGTAATCAAACTCTGAAGATGAATGCATAGCTGTGTGGATGGTGTCATCGAGAGCGTTTTGGTTTCCTAGACCATGGGATGCTGTTCCAAGGGTTGCAGAGCAGAGATGGCATCCATCTGTCCAAGAAAGATTGACACGTCTTCAGTAGTAGACTGGCTAATCTACTGAAGAGGGCTTTAAACTAGATTCGTTGGGGTTGGGTGAAGAAAGCCCCCAGGTAAGTGATACATTAAATACCTTTATGGAAATGGGTAACAAGGGTAGCATATGGAAAGCAGTGTGTATAAATGCTCGTAGCATGGGAAATAAGATCCCTGATGTTGAGGCTTTGGTGGGAATGGCCGACTTGGATTTAGTGGCAGTTACAGAAACATGGTTCACAGAATACCATGACTGGGATGTAACTATACCTGGCTATACTTTATTCAGAAAGGACAGGGTAGGAAGAAGTGGGGGAGGAGTGGCACTATATGTAAAAATTACTATTAAAGCTTTGGAATTACAGAGCTTAAAAGGGAGAGAGGAGGCATTGTGGGTTAAACTAGAAAGAGGGAAAGAGAAATCTATTTGCATTGGCGTGATATACAGACCTCCCTCACAAGAGGAAGAGGTGGACAGAGAATTAATTGAAGGCATATGCAGCATTGCTAGGAAAGGGTAAGTGCTACTGATAGGGGATTTTAATATGCCAGATGTTGATTGGCACATTCCTGCTGCAGTATCATCTAGAAGTAAAGAGATCCTGGATTCTCTACAGGGAGAACTATTCAGGCAATTGGTAACAGACCCCACACGTGAAGGGGCCATACTGGACTTGGTGCTTACCAATGGTGAAAGTGTTTCTGATGTTATAGTGGGAGATCATTTTGCATCCAGTGATCACCAGATGGTGTGGTTCAGTATTGGGCTGTTAGAATCCATTGAAAGGTGAGGGTCTTAGACTTTAGGAAGACTAACTTTGCCAAAATGGGCCAATACCTCAGGGAGTCGTTAGCGGAATGGGAACAGCTGGGGGATGTAGAAAAACAGTGGGCAAAACTGAAAGGGGATATTTTAAGGGCAACCAACCTTTTTGTTAAAATGGTAAATAAAGGTAAAAGGAAAAGGAGACCGCTATGGCTTTTGAAAGAAGTAGCTGAAAAGGTGAAGAAAAAGAGGGAGGCCTTCATGAAATACAAGAGATCACAGAGAGAGGAAGACAGGCATCTATATTTGGAAAAACTTAGAGAAGCTAGCAAAGTAGTCAGGAAAGCAAAGATTCAAAAAGAGGAAGAAATAGCCAATGCAATGAAATGGGGGGATAAGACATTTTTTAGATATGTTAGTGAGAAGAGGAAGGGCAAAAGTGGTATTGTCAGACTCAAGGGTGAAGGGGAGGAATATGTAAAAGCAGATGAGGATAAAGCGGAATTGCTTAACAACTATTTCTGTTCTGTGTTCACAGATGAAGAACCAGAATAAGGAGCAGGACCTCAGAAAACACCCACAAACAGGAACAGAAGAGAGGGACTTCTTGAACAATTTTCAGAAGACTGTGTTCGTGAGAAACTAGCTCCACTTAAAGTAGACAAAGCGATGGGACCGGATGGGATACACCCTAGAATACTGAGGGAACTTGGGGACGTTCTAGCAGCTCCTCTAACTGACCCTTTCAATGCCTCATTGGAGTTGAGAGTGGTGCCAAAGAACTGGAGAGAGGCTCATGTGGTGCCTTTACACAAACGCGGAAGTAAGGATGTGGTTGAAAACTACAGGCCAGTTAGTTTAACTTCGGTGGTGAGTAAATTATTGGAAACGCTGCTGAAAGAAAAAATAGTGAGGTTTTTGGAGTCTAGCGAATTACAGGATCCGAGGCAGCATGGATTCACCAGAGGTAGGTCTTGTCAGACAAATCTGATTTATTTCTTTGGGTGACCAGGGAGTTGGACCGAGGGTGAGTCCTAGATGTGGTGTATTTAGATTTCATTAAAGCCTTTGACACTGTTCCTCACAGGCGACTTATAAACAAACTGATCACCCTAGGGATGGACTCTAAAGTTACTGCTTTATCTTTATCTGTGGGTTAGAAATTGGTTGGGTGGGAAGTGACAAAGAGTACAGGTAAATGGAGCTCACTCTGAGGAGAAGGATGTTACCAGTGGTGTGCTCCAGGGATCTGTCCTTAGTCCGATTCTTTTTAGTGATATAGTGGAAGAGCTGTCAGGTAAGGTTTGCCCCTTTGCGGATGATACCAAAATCTTCAATAGTGTAGACACCCAGGAAGGTGTAGATAACATGAGGAGGGATCTAGCTAAGCTTGAAGAATGGTCTAGAATTTGGCAGCTGGGATTTAATGTTAAAAAATGTAAGGTCATGCATTTGGGCTGCAGCAATCCAAGGGAGCAATATAGTATAGGGGGTGAAGTACTTTTGTCCACTAAAGAAGAGCAGGACCTAGGCGTGATTGTATCTCATGATCTTAAAGTAGCTAAACAGGTAAAAAATGCGACGGCAAAAGCTAGAGGTTTGCTTGGGTGCATACGGAGAGGAATGGCTAGCAGAAAAAAGGAGGTGATAGTGCCTCTGTATAGGTCTTTGGTGCGACCTCATTTGGAGTATAGTGGGCAATTGTGGAGACCGCGCCTTCAAAAGGATATAAACAGGATGGAGTCAGTACAGAGGGTGGCTACTAAAATGGTTAGTTTGTCTTCATTATAAAGCATTTGAGGACAGACTTAAGGATCTTAATATGTACACCTTAGAGGAAAGGCGGGATAGAGGAGATATGATTGAGATGTTTAAATACCTCCATGGCATAAATGTACAGGGGGAGAGCCTCTTTCAATTGAAAGCAAGTTTTGCTACGAGGGGACATGGGATGAGGGTGAAGAGGGACAGATTCAGGAGTGGTATGCGGAAATATTTCTTTACGGAAAGAGTGATGGATCTGTGGAATAGTCTCCTGGTGAAGTTGGTAGAGATGAGGACAGTATCTGAATTCAAAAAAGCATGGAACACACACAGAGGATCTCTAAAGGAAAAAAAGGGGGCTGTTGTAGTCGTTGATAAGGAAGGACAGACTAGATAGGCCATGTTGTCTTTTTCTGTCGTCATATTCCTATGTTTCTATGAAATTCGTTAGCAGAGGATGTAGTAAAAGCTGTTAGTGTAGCTGGGTTTAAAAACGGTTTGGACAAGTTCCAGGAGGAAAGGTCCATAAATCACTATTATAGAGGATGAGACGAATCCACTGCTTACCCGGGATAAGCAAGATGGAAGCGGTGTACCTTTTTGAGAACCTGACTGGCAGAGCTGGCCCAAGGGTTTCTGCCACCCTAGGTAGAAGCCTGGTTGTGCCATCCCCCCTGCGCTGAGCCACACCACCCCCAACTCCCCCCCCCCTCCCCGCAGCCACTGCCATTTTCTTTGAAGGCAGGGATGGTTGGTGCAGTTGTGTCGGGGGGGGGGGGGGCAGAAGCTGCAGGCCATGTGTGACGTGCTGCCCACAATGGTTTTCCATCCTAGGTAGCTGTCTAGCTTGTCTAGTGGATGGGTTAGTCCTGCTGACAGGAACTTGTGACCTGGATTGGCCACTGTTAGAAACAGGATACTGGGTTTGACAGACCTTGATCTGACTCAATATGGCATACCTTATACGTCTTATGTATATACAAGCTGCAGTCTTCATGAAGGTAAAAGATGCCCTCTCTTCACTGGAAGTGGATTTCTTTCTCTGTTATATCCCAGGGTTGTTCTGAGAATCGGGAGAGCTGTGCTGACGGGAAGTTCATCTAGGGGAGCCTGCCTATTTCTCAAGTCCTGTTACCAGCCAGTGTTTATTCTGCTCCCCTGGCAGTATCCATATTGTGCTTTTCTCATAATGGCCATTCTTTTATATATGGCCCTCCCAGACCCCATATACGTATTGCTTAAAACTGGGGAATTGGATTTAGTTCACACTTATCTCCAGGAACAAGCAGGAATGTAGTCTTCACATATGGATGATGTCAGTACTGACGGAGCCCATGCGGGAATGCTCCCCAACGTCTAATAGGAAAGCTTTTGGGAGCATCCCACTGCACCTACATAGCTGCCTTCCCGCCTTTCCAGCTCTCCCTCCTCAGTTCTTTGTTTTCTGCAGAGCCGACAAGAAGCAATTCTTGTTACCACAGAAAATTAGATTTTTTTCTTATTTTTTTGTGGTCATGTCTGCCTTCCTGTCGATGCTGGTACCAACCCTGCTCACTTTCTTCCTATTCATCGAATACTTCACAACCTTATACTTCAAATGTGGGAGACACTCTTAACCATCTCTCCACATACTCGAAGGCTCGATACTATGTACCGGATACCAGAGTGCCCCAGCTTCCAGAAGACGCAATTACCACACCATTCCATGGTGGTGGAATCGGCATTCCTCGAACCCTCTGGGCAGGGAATCAAGAACCCTCGATGCTTTTGGTCGTTGATGTCTTCAGGCCTCTATTTTATCGGCCAGATTCAGTTCCTATATACTCTACATGGGTATGTTTTTTAGAGAGGTGGCTAGGGATTTGGAGTTGATGGTTCCTCTCCTCCCTGATGATAAGAGAGCTGATTATCTCACCCTGGTGAAGCATTCCCAAAATGTTTCCAAATTTGTTAACAGGGCAACCTTCGACTGTTTTGAATGCATCAGCAGAACTTCAGCTATATACATTGGTGCACGCAGGATCGCTTGGCTCCAAGCCTCTGATCTTGAACAGTGGGTTCAAGATAAGCTGGGTAATATACCTTGCACAGGTGAAAACCTTTTTGGCAAAGACTGGCAGGATAAGGCGTCTCAATTAGATTCTGAGAACACCAATCTAAATAGACTTTCTAGATCAACTGCCAACCCACCTAAGATAGCAAAGAAACCCTTTTTCAATAAGAAAAATAAGTATTACCCTTCTTACAACCCTGTGGTGCACTGTCCCGTCCATGCTCCTTAAAAAGGGAAACAACAACCAAAATAACAAAGAAAGGCTCAGACTCCCAGGTCTCAGTCAGCTCAGCAGACCCAACCTCCTCAGGGTCTTTGACTCCTTTCTGGAGAACATAGCCGTCCTGCCTCTGGAGATTCCAAATTCCATCTGCATTCCAGACAGACTATGTCACTTTGCCCACAGGTGGCATCTTGTAACATCAGAACACTGGACTCTCTCCATAGTAAGGGAAGGGTACAAACTTCACTTCCGAAGTCTACCCCCCCGCCCCCCACACACAGTCTCCTCCAAGAGAGTTCAGTTCTCAACCCCCTCTCACCACTCTGTTATTGCAGGAGGTCACCTCCCTTCTCTCACAGGGGGCAAAAAAGGAAGTGCCACTCTCCCAGCAAGGTCTGGGCTTCTATTCTCCTTACATTCTCATTCCAAAGAAGACAGAGGAATACAGGCCCATCCTAGACCTCAGAAAACTGAACAAGGAGAAATTCAAGATGATCTCCCTAGGTACTCTTCTCCCCTATCTCCAGAGTCAGGATTGGCTCTGTTCTCTAGATCTAAAGGACCCATATACTGACATTCTTATCCAAGCAGAACACTGAAGGTTTCTGTGTTTCCTGTTCCAGGGGAAATATTATCAGTACAGCCTTTTGGCCTCGCCTCTGCCCCAAGAGTCTTTACAAAGTGCATGGCAGTTGTAGCTGCATTCCTAAGGACTCTAGGGATATTTGTCTTCCCCTACTTAGACAACTGGCTCATTCGAGCAAGTACATCACTAGAGGCCAGTCTTTCTCTCACGTGCACCATGCAGGCACTGCAATACTTGGGATTTGTAATAAATCTTCCAAAGTCCCAGCTCGTTCCCTCTCAAACTCTGGAGTTTATAGGAGCCCCCTAGACACTCAACAGTCAAGGGCTTGCCTCAAGCCCGCTGTGCTCGACTCCTCCAGCTTGCATCCCAAGCAGGCCTCAAAACCTTTCTCACTGCTCAGAAATGCTGCAACTCCTGGGCCATTTGGCATCTACTGTACATGCGGTTCCATATGCTCGTCTACATATGCATGCAGCTCAATGGACCCTGGCTTCCCAGTGGTCTCAGGCAGCCAGTCATTTGGGAGACAGGATAATACTCTCTACACATCTCATCTCCTCTCTCCAGTGGTGGCAATCCCCAGAACACCTTCTCGTAGGATCACCTTTTCAGAAGCCTCTACGTCAATACACCCTGATGATGGATGCGTCCAAATTGGGCTGGGGAGCTCATCTGGACAATCTTTCCACTGAGGGACTTTGGTCTCAGCAGGAGTCACAACTCCACATACATCTGCTGGAACTCAGAGCCATCCACAATGCCCTTAAGGTGTTCCACAACCACCTTTGCTTCCACACAGTTCTAGTCCAGACAGACAATCAGGTAGCCATGTTCTACTTGAACAAGCAGGGCAAGACAGGCTCTTGGACACTTTGCAGCAAAGCCCTAAACCTATGGTCCTTCGCCATACAACACCAGATTCACCTACTTGTGGTTTATCTCCCAGGCAAACAGAATCTCTTGGCGGACAAGCTCAGTCGGGTACTACTACCCCACGAGTGGTCTCTCCATGCAGACAAGGTTGCTCACATTGTTCAGATCTGGGGAATCCCAGACATAGACCTGTTTGCAAGTCCTCAGAATGTCTAACTTCCCTGCTTCTGTTCCAGAACCCTTGCTCAGAACATCCAAGCGGTAGATGCCTTTCACCTCTTCTGGGGTCAAGGCTTCCTATACACCTTCCCTCCCATTCCCCTCATTCCCAAAACTCTCTTCAAACTCCAGAGAGACAGGGACTACATGATTCTTATAGCCCCGCGTTGGCCACGACAACCATGGAATCTTCTGCTTCTACATCTCTCTCAGGTTCAACCAGTAGATTTGGGGTCTGTTCCAGATCTCCTCTCACAGGAGAACGGGACACTGCTGCATCCCAATCCGCAGTCCCTACACCTTACAGCATGGCTGCTGTAGGCATAGAATTCCAGGATATCAGCTTCTCTCAACAGATGAAAGCTATCCTTTTGTCTTCTAGGAAAGCTTCCACAAGGCGCTCCTACGCCTTCAAGTGGCATAGATTCTCTCTCTGGTGTTTGGAAAGGGATCTTAATCCCTTTTCAGCTCCCATGGAAGCATTACTTGAATATCTTCTTCACCTCTCTTCCTCCGCACCCCCCCCCCCCCATCCAGCACTCCCCACACAATGCCGCTGTACTTGTGGGGAGCCGGGGGCTCTGAATGTGGTGCAAGCGAATAGTGGGGGTTCAGAGTCCAAACTGGCCGTATATCCCCGCTATTCACTCTTCAGAATGACCCCCACCACCTCTGAAAAATGTCCACAGTTTAGGGGGGCTCTCTCAAATGTGCTCCATACTCAGTTTGGAAGGACTGACAACTGTCTGGGGGTATTTTTATGATTCTACTGGTTTTTACATTGCTGTCTGGAAACTAAAAGAATGACTGCTATGTCTGCATATTTTTCATAGTTTAACATCTCTATCTGCAGTTCCGTAATCCTCCCCCCCCCTTCCCCTCCCCACCCCTGTGTGAATGAGCCTGCCCTGCCTGCTTCTAATGTAATCACTACTATGTGGATCGTTTGTATAGTGCTACAAGACATATCAGCACTGTAAGAGATGTTTCCTGCCCATCAGAGCTTACAATCTAGTCAAGACAGATAATACAACAACTGGGGATAAGGATATGTTTAAGGGAATGGTAAGGAAATACATAGTTGGAAAGCAGGAAATTGTGCAGATCAGCATCCAAAAATGGCCTCGAAGAAGTGAGTTTTTAGCCTGGGTTTGAAAAGGGCCAGAGATGAAGCCTGATGTATTGACTCAGGTGGATCGTTCCAGGTGTAAGGAGCAGCAAGGTGGAAAGACTGAAGTCTGGAGTTGGCAGTAGAAGAGAAGAGCACAGATAGAAGGGATCTGCCAGAAGAGCGGGATTCCCGAGGAGGGGTGTTGGGAGAGATAAGAGAGGAAAGGTAGTGAGGAGCAGCAGAATGAGTGCATTTATACTGAAAATCAGTAGAAGTTTGAACTGGATACAGAAACGGATAGAAAGCCAGTAGATTTAGTAGTGTGTTCAGAAAGGAAGGGGTGAATTGTGCTGCTGTTGTAGAGAAAGACATGACAGGTTTTAGCTATCAGCTGGATGTGTGTGGAGAAGGAGAGCAAAGATTCAAAGATGACCCCAAGGTAGCGAGCCAAAAAAAACAGGGAGGAGTAGAGCGTTATCCACAGAAATAGAGAAAGGAAGAAGGGGAGAGGTGAGTTTAGGTAGGGGGAAAGATAAGAACCAGAGGTTGTGGGTATGGTCCAGTCAATGGGGCTCTAGAGTTAGACACAAAGAGAGCAGAATGCTCTTGCTAATCCGACAGGAAGGCTTCGGCCGAAACGCGTAGGGGACTTAATAAAGGCACGTGTGATCATCCATAGCTCTAGAGTTAGAGGCAGTCTGAGAACAGGCTATTGCAACAAATATCTATTGCTGCTTTTACTGAATTTTACTGTGTTGCTACTTGACAATGACTTGAGTATTATTTACTTTTTGGAGTGCAATCCCTGATGAAGGCAACGAAGCTGAAACTTGGCCAGATCTGGTGTTTTTTGCAATAATTGAAATTTGTTTTGAATATGAATCTTGTCATCTAGTCCATAGTCCACTTCCACTCTGTGTGTGTTTGATTCTTGTGGAGTTTGCATCTTTCTCTGGTTTCAAGTATTTGCCCAAATCGCATATGTTTTTACCATCCAGCTCAATGCATTAACAGTACTGCTGAAAGAAAAATAAACACAAATTTCCCTTGCTTTCTATTTTGCTGAAAACCTCTAAAGACCTACCTTCAGACTAGGACAAATTAATTCTAAAGTTTAAACCTAGCCAATAACTACTTTATGCTTTTACAGAATTTTTGTCTCAAGCTTAAAGTCACCAACTTTACAAGCAAAGGGGCAAATGCAGAAAGCTGGTGTCGAATTCATGTGCTATTAGTTATGTACATCTCTACACAGTACACTGACTTCAGCGCTAGCATGCAGAAAGGGGCACATATGCAAATGAGATATGTGCGAAACGTCAGCGTTAAACTAGAAGAGCAAGCCACACGCATGCGCATAGAAGTCGGCGCAAGTTTGGTATGCTGTCCAAGAGAAACCAAGTCATATGAGGGGAAGTTTGACACTTCTAAAATGATCCATGCTTCGGGAAAAGCCCCTGATGCCATCAAACTATTGTCAGGGGGCTGGTGTCCCTAACACTGAGCCCCCAACAGAAATCAAATCCCCAGAGGTCCCAAACCCCACCCGTTAAAAAAAATCCATGGTGGCGCAGCAGCCCTGATTTCCTTCACACCCCCACCCAATAACAAACAAAAATGCCCAGTGGCCCCTGAACTCCTCACCCCCTCCCAGTACCTTCAAGCTAGAGCAGGAGCGTTGCCCAAGTGCTCCTGCCCCTGTGCCACCATCTTGAAAAATGGCAGCATTTGGCCCCACGCGGTGCATCTTGGAATGTATTGGGCAGGATTAAACTGCCATCGAAGGTAGAAAATGCCCCTGATGCCATCAAAATACTGTTGGGGGGCTGGTGTCTCTCTCTGACACTGACCCCCCCCCCTCCCCCCGACAGAAACCAAATCCCTGGTAGCCCAGTGGTCCCGATCCTCCCAATTCCCTAATAACAAAAAGCCCTGGTAGCCTGGTGGTCCCTGAACCCTCCACCCCCTCTCTGTACCTTTAATCTGGAACGGGAGTATTGCTCACATGCTTCCACCTTTGCACCACCATCTTGCAAAATGGCGGCACCTGGCCCCGATACCCCTCCCGGTACCTTTAATCTGGAGCGGGAGCATTACCCACAGATGGGTCAAGAGCACAAAGACCACTCACTGGTGCCACCAGATTGGAAGTCCAGGACCCTAGATGATTTTGGGAGGAGATGTTTCAGGGCTCCCTGCTGGTCACCTACATACTCTCCTGAGGGATAGCTTGGGGAACCTCAATGGGTTTAGTTCCCTCATACTGATGGAGTGCCTTGATTCCTTTCGCGGTCTGGTGGACGATGGTAAGGACTTCTTGGAGTGCATAGTTCGTGCCACTTATGCCACCTTCAAGTTGGCTGGCATCAGGGCATGATGCCCTGCTTGGCTTCAGTCATCGGACCTGGAAAAGTGGATCCAGGACAAGCTGGCGTATGTGCCTTGCCAGGGAGAGAACCTCTTCAGCAGACCAATGGAGGAGAGGGTAGGCGAGATTGAGAATGAGCAAGTCACCATCTCCAGGATCTTGTATAAGACCGCTCACCCCTCAAAGAAGAAATTCCAGAGGAAGAAGTCCTTTTATCAGCAGAAGACTACTACCAAAGACCTCAAAATGCACAGCCAAAGTCACAGACCCCCGTTCAGCAGCAGTGCGCCAAGCCTCACAAGGCCCAACCCATGACTCAGCCGCAACCAGGAGTTGGCTTTTGACTGGTTCCTCAGAAGTGTAGCCAATTACCCAGTTCCCAATGGGGTGCCTCCTCAAGTGGGGGCATGACTTGTCCACTATGCAAACAGGTGGCTCTCATCACCACAGACATCTGGGTTCTGCAGATCGTCTGGAGCTGGTACCTGCTGCACTTTGTCCAGCTGCCACCTCACTTCTTCCCAGAAAAATGCCCTCTAGGCCAGCACCATTGCGGTCTTTTACAGGTGGAAGTTGCTGTCCTGTTGGCTGAGCTGTCCATTAAGCCGGTGTCCCCGGCTCAGATTGGGCAAGACTTCTACACCTGGTAATTCCTGGTCCCCAAGAAGAGAGGAGGGTTCTGGCCAATCATGGATCTAAGGAACCTAAACTGCTTCTTGGTACGGGAAAAGTTCAAAATGGTCTCCCTGGGGACGTTGCTCCCTTACCCCCTCAAGGACAATTGGCTATGCTCCTTGTATTTGAAAGATGTGTACTCACACATCCCGATCCATCCTCTTCACAGAAAGTATCTGAGCTTTGTGCTGGCGACCAGCACTTTCAGACCTTGGGGGTCTTTGTCTTCCCTTATTTAGACAATTGGCTCATAAAGAGCTCCACACTGGACAGAGTCCGGCATTCGGCCCATCTGACCATTCAGGTGCTCAAGCACCTCCAACCTTCTCAACAGCTCAAATTCATCGAGGATCTTCTCGATACCACTTGGGCCCAAGTCTTCCTCCTGATGGGCTGCCTGCAGTGGCTCATGGAGGTGGTCATCAACATTTTCAGAAGCATCAAACGACAACGAGGGGAATGCTGAGAATGCTGGACCACATGGCCTCCCTGGTATATGTAACCCCATTGGCTCATCTCCAGATGTGACAGGCTCAGTGGATCCTGAGAACTCAGTAGCAGCAAGCCACGGACCACCTCCGGGACTGGGTGGTGATTACTGCGTCCCTCGCAGACTGTCTCCAGTGGTGGCTGGAGATGCAGAACTTGCTCTGGGGCTTCCCCGCTGAGTCACCGGTGCTCCACTGGATGCTTATCATGGACCTGTCCAAGTTGGGCTGGGGAGCTCATTTGGATGGCCTGCAAACGCAGGACCTGTGTTTGGAGCAGGAGATACTGCACTAGATAAACTTCCTGGAGCTATGAGCCATCATGAATGCCCTCCAGGCATTCCAGACACACCTGGCCAACCAGGTTGTCCTGACTCAGACAGACAATCAAGCACTGTCCTAGAGGGTGATCAAGTGATTTATATATTTCAGGAAGAATGTTCTACATCAAGCAGGAAGGCACTGGATCGTACCTCCTGTGCTTGGAGGTGATGCACTTGTGTAAATTTGCCATTGCCCATGGGATGGCGCTGAGGGCGACCTACCTGCTTGGAGAGTTCATTGCCCTGGCAGACCATCTCAGCAGGGTCCTCCAGCCACACAAATGGACATGAGGGTAGTAGATTGCATCTTTCAAAAGTGGGACACTGTCAGTGGACCTCTTTGCATTACCGCACAATGCCCAGGTGGATCGATTTTACTACTGATGATTTATATAGCGTTAAAAGATGTATGCAGCCCTGCACAGACACATGGAAAAGATGGTCCCTGGTCAAAATCTACTTGATTTTGCTCCAGGATGGCTTCCAGGGACAGGCTGGCCTCAGACGCCTTCCTCCTGAACTGGGGAGTGGGACTGCTCTACACACATTCCCCGATCCCACTAGTGGCAACAATGTTTCTGAAGCTCCAGGCAGATTGGGGTACCATGATACTCCCTGCCCCACACTGGCCCAGGCAGCCATAGATTACCCTGCTCCTTCAACTCTCCTGGTGGGAGCCTCTCCATCTGGGCTGTGACCCTGACCTCAATTCTCTTGAGGATGAGACCTTGCTATATCTCAATGTCCGGTCCCTGGTCCCCACAGCTTAGATGCTGAACTTAACCTGCCCAGGAGGTCACAGAAGTTCTCCTGGTTTCTCATAGGGATTCAACACATCATTCCTATGCCTTTAAGTGGTAAAGATTCTTGCTTTGGTGTGCCGATAGGGGTGCTGGATCCCTTCTCCTGCTCAGTGGAAAGGCTTCTGGAGTATCCCCTGCACTTTTCAAACTCAGGCCCCAAGTCCAATTCAGTCCAAGTCCACCTGAGTGCGATGCAGCCTACCACTGTGGCTTGGAAGGCAAGCTCATCTCTGTTCAACCACTCATGGCCCACTTCATGGGGGACCTGCTTCTTTCTTAACCTTTGATTAAGCCTCCGCCGGTGGCATGGGACCTCAATGTGGTGCTGGCACAGCTCCTGTTAGCTCCCTTTGATCTGCTGGCATCTTGCCCATTGAAATTCTTGACCTCGAAGGTCGTGTTCCTCGTGGCGCTCACCTCAACTCACTGTGTCAGTGAGCTTCAGGCTTTGGTGGCTCTCCTACCATACACTAGGTTTCATCAAAATCGGGTAGTGCTGCGAACGCACCCATGTTTCTTGCTCAAGGTGGCCTCCTCTTTCCTCCTTAATCAGTCAGTGTTCTTACCCACCTTTTCCCCCAGGCCTCATGCCAACAGAGCAGGGGCCCAGCTGCAGACTTTAGACTGTAAACGCGCCCTGGCTTTCTATCTGGAGCGGATGAGAACACACCAGCGTTCCACCCAGTTCCTTGTCTCTTTTGATATCAGCAAGCTGGGCATGACCATCTCCAAATGCACATTGTCCATTTGGTTGGCAGGTCTGAGCCTTGAGGGTCATGTCATGGCTCACAATGTCCGAGCCATGGCTGCATCCATGGCCAACTTGCATTTGGTCTCCATGGAGGAGATTTGCAGGGCTGCTTTGTGGTCCTCTATCCACACCTTCATGGCCCACTACTGTCTGGATGGGGATTCCCAGCATGGCAGTAACTGAGCAAGCGAGAGACATGGTCAGAGTGGGATGCATAACATAGCAGTTTGGCGGTGGTATTCTGATTGAGATGGAGACATTTTAAGTTCATAATGGGAGAGACCAGCAAAAACAGTTACAATGGTCCAAGCGAGATAGATGAGAGAAACCAGTAAAGTAATCAGAGCGGAAGTGGGCAGAATAGAGCGAACTGCTCTGATGCTATCTAAAGAAAAGAAGGAGCGCTGTATGATTGAACTGATGTGTTGGTGGAAAGATAGAGATGAATCAAGAGTGACACCAAGGTAGCAAAAGGAGGATGTGAGTGTAATCTGATTGCCATTAAGAGAGGGAGAGGCCGAGGGAGGAATCATAGGGCCAGAGAGCCAAGTAACTGTTGTTTTGGAGGGGTTGAGCTTGAGGTGGTGGGAACCTAACCAAGAGGCAACATGCTCAAGATAATTGTTGAGAGGAGAGAGGTCAGGGGAGAAATGATCATTGTAAAGAAGCAAAAAGATATATCAACAGCATAATAATAAGCTGAGATACCGAGTTGTTGTATCAGAAGTGCCAGGGGGTACCAAAAAATTATTAAAGAGAAGAGGGACTAAGACAGAGCCTTGAGGAACATCACATATGAGAGGATAGGGAGCAGAGGAGGAGGCACCCATAGTGAACCAGAAGGAGCAGTCAGAAAGAAAAGAGCCAAATCAACGTAGAACAGTGTCGCGGAGTCCAATATCATGCTGATGAGAGAGAAGCAAATCGTAGTTAATATTTATTTATTTATTTTTATTTATTTAATGCTTTTCTATACCGTGCTCTTTAAAATCAGTGCGGTATACAAATAACATTTTTGTATAAAGCAGTGGCCTGCTTTGTACTTACATTGGGGTAATGTAACTTGGATTAATAACTGGGGTAACTATATACAATATGAGCAAGTTGTCACTGAGCTGTTGTAGCAACATGGCATGCCCTAAAACTATGTACAGGGTTGTAAGTTATTTACAGGATTATAAGTTATTTACTGTTAGATGGCTGGGCTGATGGATGGGATATGGTGGGCGAAGATGTGTTGATGGGGTATGGTGGGCGAAGTTGTGAGTAGTGTAAGAGAAAAAGATGGTGCTTTAGTGCCTTTCTGAATTGGGCGAGGTCAGTGATCGCTCAGATGGTAGTTGGGAGCTCGTTCCAGTGGGTAGGTGCTGTCATACGCCACCCAGCCCTCCGCCTAGGGGTCAGAGGGTCGGGGCTGCCATGATGTCCTTTATGCAGAAAATGACTATAACTTTTACTCCCGCTATGACTTATAGGAGTGGTAGTTTTTAGTCCTCTGATAAAAGGATAGCTGTGAGTCGAATGTTAGGCAAAAATTGACAAGAAAATTTATTCCCCTTCCCAAACAGACTTAGTGCAGAACAAACAGTACTCTTACAGGAGCTTTGCTTGAAGGTTATTTAAAGAAACAAAAATAGCTGTATTTTCATACTCCTGGCTTCCAAAACGTGCAAGGTATTTTTCTCTACAACAAAGTAGTAAATCAAAACAGCTTCTTCTTTTTCCTCAAAGAAGAAGGTTCCTTTCCTCTGCTTTATCTCAGCTCATTCACCCAAATCTTTAGCGAAGGGATTTAATGTCGTCTGCAAGACAGAGCATATAATCCATTGGGATTTCTTCTGAGTCAGCAGAATTAAATTCCCATTGCATCTCCTCCACCTCAGGGCTTACTGAGCTTTGTTTCAAACTGTTACTGCTAGGCCGGGAATAACCTCTCTCTAAGAACTGGGGCGTTTCCCCTGGGTACAGTTCTAGATGATGAGGTCCTGTAAGGTTTGTGGCTGTGGGGATTCTTCCCTGGCTTTCCCCTAGTTCTCTCCAGCTGCTAGGCAATGCTTTATACCTTTCTGCATTCAATTCCTGCCTAAAGCACTGCCCTGGCTCTTTAGTACAAGCTGAGTCTCTTGACTTCCCTGGTTTAGTGTTAGGTTCCCACCTGTATAGACCTTGAGACCTTTCCTCCGGCAGTGAGATCTGAAGGTCTCCCAACTCTCTCCGTCTAGGTAGGTTCCTAGTAAGTGGCTGTGCCTTCTCTCCTTCTGCTCGGTTAGTCTCACTTCCCGAACTACAACCAGGTTCTTCACAGAGTCTCCAACCTTCTGAAGTCTCTGAGCCTCTCCACTTCTCTGAAGCTCTCCATGTGCCAGTCTCTCCTTCTTGGCCACTGCTTCCTTCTCTGCCACTCCTTCCACCACTTTGCTCTCTGCCAGGCCTTCTGCTTCCCTTCTTCTCTGCCTCCTTCTCCTCCCTTTCTGGGGCTACTGAGCAGCGTTTATATTTCTCCTCTCTGAAGCTTGGCTCTGCTTTTTTAAGCAGGTGAGAGTAATCAAACTCCAAGCTTGCTGCTACGTCAGAGCCTGGGTATGTCAGCTCAACTGCTCCCCCTCTCTGCTTGCTTCTCTTGTGCAGACCCTGAACTGTGTGTGTTGGCTGACTGTCATTTTTAAAGATAAAATCCACCTTTCTTTCTACTTCCATAGGCTCTGCCTGTGCTTCTGTATTACAGTGCGTAGAACATAAATGCTCAGTTCGTTGTTGCCTGAGTGCATATGGTCAAACACAGAGGAAAGGTCCAAAGAAACAGCAATAGTAACGTTCCCACAGTCCAAGGAATAGTGAACTTCACTGAGCAGAAATAGGAGAACAGTGTCTGTGCTTTGGCCAGGGAGGAAACTGGATTGACGGAGATGGAGTGTGTTAGTGGATTCAAGGTGAGTGGCTAGTTGGGAAAAGACAAGTTTTTCTAGAAGTTTAGAGAGAAACAGTAAGTTAGAAACGGGAATATAATGGGACGGGATCGGCTTATCTAATGAAGGGTTTTTCAATAAGGGATGGACTATGGCTAGCTTCCAGGCAGATGGAAATGTTCCAGATGCAAGATTGTTGTTAATGATGGATAGAAAAAGCGGGAGAAGGGTTGCCTCCTCTTCCAGTTTGAGCTTCCTGTTAGACTTATGCAGAGTATTGAGATCTATGTGTACACATTGATATAGAGGTTTTGTATTAACTCCTACTACTGTTGCTATCTTCATGCTTTGGATAAATAGAGGAAGAGGATGCAAATGAAAAAGGGGTGGGGAATGGGGGGTCTGCTGTTTTATTGACATTATCATCTGGGGTCAAGTGAATTTTTAAGAGTTAATATGGGGTCATATTGGATAGATTTTGGGAAGCACTGTCCTAGAGGGTGATCAAGTGATCTATATATTTCAGGAAGAATGTAAAAATAAGAAATTCCCAATGCAATGCCTGTCTGACTTCATATTTTAAAAATAATCTCAGATAACCTCATGGACAGATCATTCTCTAACTGCAGTAATACATGGCATCTGTTAGCTAGGTCTGAACTCCTTTGACATGCTGCATATGTTTCATTACTACCATTGTGCCCCCTTGTTTGCTGGCTTCACCACACAATCTTAACTGGTGCTAATCTCTATGAAAGCATCTTGTACTACTCTGGAAAAATTATTAAACGTCTCAAGTGATTGATAGTTTGTTGTTGTTAATGCCATCAAGTTGCTGTTGATTCCTGCTGATCCTGTGGTAGCTACGTGCTGGGTTTTTTTGGCAAGGTGGGATTGGAAGTAGATTGCCAGGCCTTTCTTCTACCATGCAGCAAGCCTACAGCAATTGCTATTCCAAAGTGTTCTGCCATCCATGTACTAACAAAGCACAATCCTGCTTCGCTTCAAGAGATCTGCCAAGCTCTGGTACACTCAGGGTGGAATGGCCATAGAGGATCAATAGTTATCTGATCGAAATCCTGATAAACCAAGCAGAAAGGAATCAGCCGCAAAAGGGGTGAAGTCATCTGATGGCACTGAAATGGTTACCATGTTTTGAGCAAGTGGAAACTTTTAGAGTGCAGTGTCAATTGACAAAGAAACTTATTGTATAGATCACTGGCAAAGAATCAGGAAAGTGCTGGCACCGAACCCATCTATGCAGAAAGAAAGAAATTTCAGTGCAGTTTAAAACAGCTAGCTAGGAAAGATTACAAATTGAGACTAGCATACTGAAAGACTGGGGTGCTCTCAGTACTTCCTTGCAGGGCTAGCCCCAGAGTTGGTTCAAGGTCTTGGATCCCTAAGCAAATCTTAAACCTTACACCACCCCTGGCTGTCAAAATCTATTGTTTAGCTTTGAATGCCCTGCTTCTTGTTGCCCCCAACCCCAGAAGTTCCCAACCTAGGCGATCGCCTTCTTTACCTAGTGGTTGGGTCAGCCATACTTCCTTGGACCAGAGAAAGCAGTCCTTTATATTAATACCAGAGGAAAATGATTATTCACCAGATTCTTTTGCAAGACCATCATCCTATTTTGATAGTGAAGCCTGGAGGAAGACTTTGAAATCACTGATCAAATATTTCTTTAAGGGCATGCCACAGTCATGTCCTGTGCAATGTTCCTTTGCATCTATCCCAAAAACATTGCAGGACCAGTCTTCATTAGAACTGTTCTGGTGTGTCTTCATCAATAAAATGCCATAATCTGCTACTCCTCCGATGGAATCCAGGGATTTCTCTTCTCTACTGCTACTACTATTTATCATTTGTAAAGCACTACAAGGCATACACAGCGTACATGTAAGACAGTCCCTACTCATCAGAGCTTACAATCTAATCAAGACAGACAACACAACTGGGGACCAGGGTAAATCTATGGGAATGGTAAAGATGCACATAGATGATGAAGAGGAGATCAAGGGTATCTGCATCCAAAAGCAGCCTCAAAGAGATGGGCTTTTAGCCTTGATTCAAAGAGGGCCAGAGATGGAGTCCAACTTACTGACTCAGGCAGGGCTGGCCCGTTTACTAGGTGAACTAGATGGCCTCCTAGGGCAGCTGGCCCATTGAGCGGTGGCAGTGGCACACAAGGCCAGCCACGCCACCCCACTCCCCTGCTGCTGTGCCCCCCCCCCCCCCCAGCTGCCCCTGATTCCATATAGAAGGGAAGGGGGACAGCAGCAGCAACAGTATTTCCAAAAGCGGCTGCTTTTTGCCGCCGCTCTCTTGCCTGCGGCAACCACCAAGCTAATTTCTGAGGGAGGGGTTCCTCTATCTCCCATCCCTAACCAGTACTTTGAGAAGGTCCTCCCGTTAGATGCCTTGGAGGGGGAGGAGTTATCTATCCCTTGCCTCAGGCAGCAAATGGTCTTGAGGGTGGGCACACAGCTAAAGGTTCATTTAGGTCATCAGATATCCATGGACCTGCCCTGACAGGGCTGGCCTTAGGCTGCTGCCGCTGCATTTACTCAGTCACAGCATTAGTGCTTCAATGGCAGTGTCATCAGCACACAGTACAAGGCCTCTTTCCCAGCTCTAGGGCACTGTTTCCTCCTGCAGGCTTCTGCCAGGAGAAGGGCAGTGTTGCAAAAGCCTGAAAGTTGCAGCTCTCTGGTGGCCTTAGCATCCATGGGCAAGGCTCAGCAGCCCCACAGAGATGAAGAGGAACAGCTGCAGGGTGGATGGGCAGAGGCTGAGTGGGCCAGACCAGAGGCTTAGAGGAGCCTGCAGCAGCCTTCAGTGGCAGTCAAGTCCCGGAAAGATGTCTGTCCTAGACTGAGCAACATCATGAAGAAGCTGAAGGATATGCTGCCAGGAGGTGGGGTTAGGTTACAGGAAACACACAGGGCCATATGGCTGGGGAAAGGCAAAGATACTGGAGCTACAGAACACAGGGGAGAGGGGATAAAACAAAATAAAATAAAAACAAAATTAGAAGGTGAATAAATAAAGTAAAATACAGATTAGTAAATAATCAAACTAGTCTAAAAGTGATCTTGGTTTTAGACTAGTTTGATTATTTACTTATCTGTATTTTACTTTATTTATTCACCTTCTAATTTTGCTTTTATCTCTTTCCTTTCTCCTGATGAACTTTGCCCTCCTACACTCCATTTCTTAGGATGGATTTACATCACTATTTCCTTATGGCTCCACACCACCTTTTCTTCCTTTTTCTGACCCTAACCTTCTCCCCTCATACCATCAACTTAAAACTACTCCTCTTTTTCATCTTCTCTCCACCTTCTCCATTTCTTCTCCCATCTTGTCTTCCACCCTTTCTTCAGCTCTTGAGCTCCACCTTTTTCTTCCTCTCATTCATCCCTCTTCCCATTCTCGTTTTCGCCGTGCCATCTCCTCTCTGCCTCACACTCTTCTCACTCTTCTTCTCCTTCTCCTTCTATCATCCAGTGATATTAACCACAACCCTGGCCCCCCCTAGACTTTTCTCTCACTCCCATGATAGTTCCTTTCTCAACCACCCCAATCTATTCATATTCCTCTCCTTTCCACATCCTCTCTCCCTTCCTCATGTGCCTTATGAAATTCTTATTCCATTTCTAATAAACTCCCTTTTATCTCTCACGCTTTCCATCTTCTAGCTCTTACTGGGACCTGGCTCCTCCCTGATGACACTGCTTTGGTTGTTGTCCTCTGTCACGGCGGCTACCAATTCACTCACACTCCTCATGCCACTAGCCATGGTGGTGGTGGTGTTGGGTTTCTACTTTCTCCTTCCTGCCAGTTTCAACCCCTCCTTCTACCTCAGTCTCACTCCTTTTCCTGCTTTGAAGTCCACTCCATCTGCCTTTTTAATCCCTTACTTCTCCGGATAACTGCTATTTATAGACTCTCTGACAAGTCCACCTCTACCTTTCTTGCTGACTTTGACTCATGTCTCTCTTTATTTCTGGATTATTCTTCCCCTTCCCTTATTCTTGGTGACTTTAATATTCATGTTGATAACCCTTCTGACCCCTATACTTCTAAGCTTCTTTCCCTTACCTCCTCATTTAACCTCCAGTTTTGCTCTTCTGCCCCCACTCATCAGCACGGTCACTACCTTGACCTTGTTTTCTTCTCTAATTGTTTATATCCTCTAATTTTCATACCTCAGTTCTTCCCTTATCTAACCATCGCCTGCTAAGCTTCATTCTTCATTACTCCCCTGCCTCAATCCTCCTATCCTTTTAGAAATCTTCATGTTATTGATCCATTGGCTCTCTACACTACTGTCTCATCACCTCGTTCCAACACTTTGTCTTTTAAGTCTGTTGATGAGGCTATAGTTTCCTATAATACTGCTTTCTCTTCTGCTCTGGATGCTCTTGTTCCACCCATAGCACATCCTGTGAGGCACACTATACTGTACCTCAGCCCTGGCTGTCTTCAACTACCCACTACCCATGTTCCTGTGCCTGCTCAGTTGAGCGCATTTGGCTCAAATCCCACTCCTTTTCTGATTTTCCTCACTTCAGATTCATACTTGCTTCCTTCCAATCAGCCATAGCACTCACCAAGCAAAACTACTATGTCTATCTGACTAACTCTCTTGCCTCTAAACCCCACCATCTCTTTTCAACTTTCAATTCTCTCCTCAAGGCGCCTCCACCTCTGACCCCTCCTCTTTCTGCCCAAACCTTAGCCAACTATTTCCATGACAAAGTCCACAAGATTTCACTCCATTTTCCCACAAGATCAGCTTCTTCCCCACTTCCCCATCTTCAATACCAACTTTTTCCCTCAATCTCTGTTACCCTTTCATCCTTTTCTAAGATCTCCAAAGAGGAGACCTCTCATCTTCTTTCCTCCTCTAAACCTACTACCTGTTTCTCTATTCCCATCCCCACCCATCTCCTTAACTCCATCTCCTCCTCTGTCATCCCTTCCATTTCACATATTCTCAATCTATCGCTCTCCACTGCAACTTTCCCTGTAGCCTTCAAGCAATGTTCCCTCTAATTTTCTGTAGGCTCTGTGCGCATAAAATATCAGCTGTGCAGAATTTGAAGGAAGGTTAAATTTTTGTGCGCCACATAATGACACTCGGAGTTATATACTTTAAAATTTGACTACATGTCAGAATACAGTATGTACACCACATTGATTTTAATCAAATTAAATGAAACAGACGATTTCTAAATGAAGCGGAAAATTTCTAGTAATTACAATCACAACTTTTAAATTTTAAGACGTCTGTGTTGTTTTCTATCAGAATCAGAACCGTAATTTTTGTGCGCTCTGTTGTAAAGTATGTGCGCTCGCTCGGCGAGGTGTGTGCGCGCGCACACGCGCACAGCTTAGAGGGAACAGTGCCTTCAAGCATGCTGTGGTGACACTGCTCCTTAAGAAAGCTTCACTTGACCCTACTTGTCCTAATTATCGACCCATCTCCCTTCTTTCCTTCATTTCCAAACTTCTTGAACGTTCAGTTCTCCACCAGTGCCTTGAATTTCTCTCCTTTCAAGCCCTCCTAGATCCACTTCAATCTAGCTTTCATCCCTTCCATTCTACTGAAATGGCTCTTGCCAAAGTCTCCAGTGACTTGTTCCTGGCCAAATCCAAGGGCCTTTACTCAGTCTTATAAAAGAACATAAGATATGCCATACTGGATCAGACCAAGGTCCATCAAGCCCAGTATCCTGTTTCCAACAGTGGCCAATCTAGGTCATAAATACCTAGCAGTTTCCCCAAAAGACACAGGTTCCACAATGCTTGTATTGGGTCAAGCAGTGATGGGATCTCAACTATGGCCCACCCCTTCTCCTCCTCAACTTCAAGTGGAGGCAAGGGAGGGAGGTAAAAGTGATCCCCACTCACTACTGCCCCAGAAGCTGCCTCCACACAAATGGCATGGCTTGAACCCTAGCCACAGTCTTGTGGTAAACCATGAGATTACTATCAGGGTTCAGGCTGCACACTCTATACAGAGACAGGAAAGAGTGGGCATTGCTTCAGCCCTCATTGCCCCTGCCAGACCCCTTCAAGTGAGTCAAAGGTCCTAAGGGAGACAGGAAGGGAAGAAATGGGGTTACAGGAGGCACCCTCCGCATTATATATATTATTTATTTATTTAGACAGATTTGTATCCCACCTTATCCTACAATCAAAGTGGTCACATTACAATTGGAAGGTTACATTTAACATGAGGTAGTTAACAACAATATACATTGAACAACAAGTTGGGCGGGCGAGTGTCGATTTAATGGAGGTAATTGAAACTATTTGGGTGAAGACTATTAGTTGTCTATTTGCTCATAGGCTTCTGTGAAGGGCCTTGAGGAAGTCTTTGGAATCATTCAAGGTCCTCAGACCCATCAGGAGGGTGTTCCAAAGTGAGGAGGCCAGAAGTGAAGGAGTTCTTTTTGATGTTGCTTGATTCGTCTTGTGATATCCAGCAGGAGTGCCGATTCTATTATCATTAATAGTTCTTCTTGGTCTATTAAGGATATTCCTTGTTATTATATCTTGGAGTGCATCTGCTGATTGATGATGAAAAATATTAGAGATGATCATGATTATTTTATATTTTGCTCTGGCAATCATTGGGAGCCAGTGCAGCTGCTGTAAGACAGGAGTGATGTGCTCTGATCTTGCAGTGTCAATAATGATGCGTGCAGCGGTGTTTTGCACCATTTGGAGTGGGTATAAGGTCTGCTGGGGAAGGCCCTGATACAGTGAGTTTCCATAATCGAGGAGAGGTGTGATGAGAGCTTGGCACACTGTTCGGAAGTGGACTTGTTGGAGTATTGGCTTGAGCTTTCTAATGGTCCTCAAGTGGAGATAAGCCCTATTTGCAATTTTGGCAATGTGAGATTTCAGATTCAGAGCTCTATCCATTATAATGCCCAGGTATTTAACTTCTTCCATAATTTGTCTAGTATGATGATAGTTTGAGGTGGAATGAAAGTGGGGTTCCTAGTGACGAACATTGCCTCAGTTTTATTATAGTCGACCATAAGGTTATTATCAGTGAGCCAGGCACTTATGTCTCGTAGACATCTAGTGATTGTTGTGGGTCAGGTGCTTGAAGGTTGATTGGAGTATACACCATGATGTCATCAGCATAGAGATGATAAAGAAGCTTGGGGCAGTTAATGATATTACATATAGGTTGGATATATATATTAAAAAGAATTGATGACAATGCTTAACCCTGTGGTATTCCTTGCGCAACAGGGAATTGCAGAGATTTCTTTTGGGCACATTTGACTTGTTGTGTTCTGTCTTCCAAGTAGGAGGTAAACCACTTCAGAGTAATTTTGCGTAATCCTATCTGCTGCAGGCGTTGCAATAACTTGGTGTGGGACACTGTATCAAATGCAGCCAAGATGGATGGAACTCTGGAAAGGGAGGTTATTTGAGGGAGAGGAAAGGATAATTCTCATGAATGGGCAAACTGAAGAGGTGATAGGGTCTTTATCTGCTGTTGTTTAATATATTTTTATAATATTTTAGCCCTGCCTTTAGGCTGGAGATGGATTGTGCTTATTGAGCCATCAGGGATCAAAGATTTGGAGAAGCCTACCGCCTGAGCCAGTGGACACTTCAGTATCTTGAAAAAAATAACTAGAACTCTTGAGTGAAGTGGGACTGTGAAAGAAGGTAAAAGGGGGGGGGGAGGCATCAAAGCCAGCAAGGGCTCCTGCAGGGGAGAAGTGGGTGGGGGGAGGGTGCTTTATCCTGAAAGGAAGGAGAGGAGGGGTTCTTCATGGGGGGGGGGGAGCAAAGAGGGGATCTGATAGGAAATGGGAGAAATAGAATTGAGAAGCTTGATGGAGAAAGGAGGAGAATTTGTATTTTCTTTTTAACTTTTATTTCTTAGATTTTTAATTTTATACCAAGCCCCATATATACCCGAACACAAATTGAAAGTATAAAAATTTGTTTATGCAGATTGTCCCACCTACCCTTCCACTCTCCACCAGCAGATACTTTGCAGTCAGTACACAGAAGCATACACTGTATATAACAACCAATGAAGAAATATGTTGCAGAAATATCAAGCCCTTGAACTATATGAATACAAAATTTTGTAACAGGGCCCACCACTTTTTGTCACACTACAATAGCTTTTGTCTTTTTAATGACTTTAGCTTCATATCTACCGAATTTCACCAAAAGTGGAAATTGATTAAAGAGTCGTCCTTCCAGTTCTAAAGAATGATCTTCAAGACACATGCAACCAGATTATCAAATAACTTCTTACTAGTAGAACTTAACGGGTGTTTCAATGAAGAGGAGTGCACAAAAACAGCAGCAGCAGTGAACTAACATGTCAGCCCCACAAGTATCAAAATACATTCCCACACTCGTAGCCAGGGCTGGCATGACCATTAAGTGAACTAGATGGTCACCTAGAGCATCAATGGTCCAAAGGCAACCCATTAATGGCACACCCCTCTCCAGGACCTGCAGTGACAGCAACAGCTTCAAACATTGGAGTGGAGGAGTAGTCTAATGGTTAGAGCACTGGCTTGGGAACCAAAAGACTAGGGTTTTATTCCCACTAGCACTCCTTTTGGCCTTGGGCAAGTCACTTAACCCTCTATTGCCTCAAAAAAATTCAAGTTATCAATATCCCTGTTTAACGTACATTACCAAGTTGAAGTTACAATGTAAACCACTTTGACTGAAATAATAAAGACGTATAAAAACCTGCTAAATAAATAAACTAAAGAGCCCCACAGTGCTTACCTAAACCTCCAGAACTTTGAGGTTGTTTGTGCTTCTGCCCCCTCCTAAGCTTGATGACAATATCCTGTATGCATGGGGGCAGAAGCAGAAGTTTTATGTAAGCGCTATGGGACTGTTTGAAGCCATTGCTATTGCTGCAGGTCCTGGAGAGGGATGACAATGTGGGGGCAGGGGCGAGGGCGGGAGGGCGGCTTGCAATGGATAGCCTCATATCCTTGCACTGATGCCAAGTCTCACTCATTAGGAGTATGTCACACTCATTTGGAGGCTCTCACACTCTTTGAGCCCCTTCTCTTACTCATTAGAGTCTCATCACCAGTGCATTGATCCTGATCACTGCTTTCATGAGAGGCAAGCCTAAGAGAAGACAAAACACATGGCCCAGCCAGCAGGAAGAAATCTGAGCTCATCTTCCTATGTACTGCCTACCCCACCCCATCTCTTTTCCCTGCATCTACAAACATGTGCTATGAAACATAAGCACACAGGGGTGGCTCTATAATAAGTTGAAGTGAGACAGCCGCCTCAGGTGGCAAATTTTTGGGGGTGGCAAAAAATGCCCCCAAAACAGCTGCCTCACTCCACCTTCAAAGATTTTTAAAAAAGGGTAGACAAGCTGCAGCGGCAGAATCAACCCCTTTCCAGGCCCTGCCTTCCTCCCCTCTCATGTCAGCTCCCTTTCTGCCCTCACTTCCCCCCATGTCAGTTCCTTTCCTGCCCCTCCTTCCCTTGGCAGTCGCAGCTGTGATAGCGCTAGTAATCTAAAATAAAAGCAAAATCGGTGTGGAGCTTTTTGGCCACTGCTATGGAACCCCCTATGGATGCAGCAGCAGGGGTTGCATAGCAGAGGCTGGAAGGCTCCACACTGGTTTTGATTTTATTTTAAATTAAAAGTGCTATTGCAGTCATGGCTCAGTAAGATGCAGGAACCACATCTGCCAGGGGAAGGAAGGGGCAGGAAAGGAGCTGACAAGGGGAGGAGTGGTGGAGGATAGGAGCTGAAACTGTAGAGAGAAGTGGGGGCAGGAAGGGAGCTGAAATAGGGGGGGGAGGGGAGCTGGAAGGTAGCTGAGAAGGGAGCTGACACGAGGGGGGAAGGTGGGGGCAGGAAGGGAGCTGACATGAGGGGGAAGGTGAGGGTAGAAACAAGGGGGAAAGGTGGGGGCAAGAAGGGAGCTGATATGAGGGAAGGAGGAGGCTGTAAGGGAACTGATAGCTGAGGATGGAAGGGTGTTGATACTAGGGAAGGGAGGCAGGGGATGGAAGGGAGCTGACACCTGGGGATGGTACTGGAGGGGGTGCTGGAAAGGAGCTGACACCTGGGGATGGGACTGGAGGGAGCTGGAGGGAGCTGATGGGACCTGTTTGCCTCTCTCTGCTCTGGGAAGAGCAGTGCCCTCACAGTGCTCTGCTAGAGAGGTGGATATTTAACTCCTGTGACAACTTTGCTGTGAGTTCTAGCTGTCTGTCTAATTATTTATTTGTGGTCTTATTGGTGTGCTACTTCACCTCCCTGTTCCCTTTAGTTCTGTACTTCAGCTTTCTCAGCTGTATAACTTACCTTGCCTCTCTCAACTAACTGGCCTTTGTGTGGTAGCCAGGTTAACTGTTACTTTAAATTAAACATCTCTCCCTCCTCTGTCCCCAGAACCTGCTGCGTTTTAAACTTTTCTTCCTGCTCTAGCCTACCTGAGGGACTACCCCCTCCCCCCTGCTGAGGGTACAGGACAGGGTACCTTGTAACAGCCCTCTTTTAATAGGTGTTATCTCCCCCCTCCCTCCCCAACACCCACCCGCCCCTGGGGTAATTGTAGCTTTATAGATACTTACACGTCTTAGAGGAAAGGGGCTGCTCTCAGGTGCAGTTCTTTATCCAAATCAGTCATACATTGAGGACCTGAGATTAATTAAGCTTCAGGTGAACAAGGTATATTAGAGGTATTAGATACACTTTCATTACTATAAGCATCTACATCAACCCTTAGTAAATACAGAATTTAAAGACCTAAACACAAGCTTTAAACTAAGATGCAGACAACAGTCCAGCAGCGAGAAGGGGGCTTTCCAGTCTTTTGCATTGAGTGTCACATGTATGATTTTCTCCCAGTTGGTGAGAGGTCTTACGTATGCACTAAGTGCAAAGAGCTCTTTGCTCTCAGGGAACAAGTCCGTTCTCTAGAGGCTAGAGTAGCAGACCTGGAAGACATAAGAAAGACAGAGAAGTACATAGACGAGACCTACAGGGATATAGTCCTGAAGTCCCACCTCCAGTCTGGCAGCATCCCTGTTGCCATGGAGGAGAGAGGTCATGTGACAGGAGAGCATCACCCTGGTGTGGCAGGAAGTGATCCTGTAACTAGGACCTGTTCTCCCGGTGATGTAAAACCCTCTCGCACCGAGGACGTTTCTCCAGGGCCATGTGCCCATGAGGGGAGGGTTAGGACAGCTGTTATAGTTGGTGATTCAATCATTAGGCATGTAGATAGCTGGGTGGCTGGTGGACATGAGGATCGCCTGGTAACATGACTGCCTGGTGCGAAGATAGCGGACTTCATGCACCGTCTAGATAGGATCTTAGATAGTGCTGGGGAGGAATCTGCTGTCTTGGTACATGTCGGTACCAATGACATAGGAAAATGTGGTAGGGAAGTTCTGGAGGCTAAATTTAAGCTTTTAGGTAGGAAGTTGAAATCCAGAACTTCCAGGGTAGCATTCTCCGAAATGCTTCCTGTTCCATGTGCAGGACCCAAAAGGCAGGCAGAGCTCCGGAGTCTGAATGTGTGGATGAGACAATGGTGCAAGGATGAGGGTTTTGGTTTGTTAGGAACTGGGAACATTCTGGGGAAAGGAGGAGCTCTTCCGAAGGGATGGGCTTCACCTTAACCGGGATGGAACCAGACTGCTGGCATTAACCTTTAAAAAGGAGATAGAGAACTTTTAAACTAGAAAATAGGGGAAAGCTGACAGTCGCCCAAGAGCGCATGGTTCGGAAGATGGTATCCTTGGAGGATACTACCAAAAGCAGTGAGGTTCCAAAAAAGAATAAAGTAGCTCAAATGCCCTTGAGTATGGTGCAGACAGAGCGTAAAGATTCCAAATTACCCATGCCTACCAATAGCCAGATTAATATTAATAAAATACAGTCTCTAAAATGCTTATATGCAAATGCTAGAAGTCTAAACAATAAGATGGGAGAGTTAGAATATATAGCACTAAATGAGAGGTTAGATATGATTGCAATCTCAGAGAAATGGTGGAAGGAGGATAACCAGTGGGACACTGTGATACCTGGAAACAAACTATATCATAATGATAGAACTGATCAAATTGGTAGAGGGGTTGCGCTCTATGTTAGAGAGGGCATTGAGTCAGAAAGGATTAAAGTTTTGCAGGAAACAAAATTTGCTGTAGAATCTCTATGGATTGAAATTCTATGTATGAAGGGGAAGGTGATGACAGTAGGGGTGTACTTTCGACCGCCTGGCCAGAATGAACAAATGGATGATGAAATTTATTTATTTATTTATTTATTTATTTAACATCTCTTATATACCGCACTATTGTCATCAGCGCGGTTTACATGAAACAAAACATATACATACAGAAAACTGTAGTGCATTTTACAAATAACAGGAGTTTAGAACTTGGGAATAAAAAGGTAAACTATGTCCACTATATAACTATATACAATAGTCTATACGCTTAGTCACATTTGAGATTGTCTTGGTCAAATGAAATGCTCAAAGAAATCAAGGAAGCTAACAAAAGTCACAGTAGTAATAATGGGTGATTTCAATTACCCCGGTATCGACTGGGTCAGTGTCACGGCAGGACATGCTAGGGAGATACAGTTTCTAGATTAAATAAATGACTGCTTCCTGGAGCAGCTGGTTCATGAACCAACCAGAGGGGATGCCATACTGGATCTAGTCCTTAGTGGAACACCAGATCTGGTGCAAGAGATAAGGGTGTTGGGACCACTTGGCAATAGTGATCATAGCATGATCGTGTTTGATTTAATTAGTGGAGGAGGGATAGTAAAGAAATCCACAGTACTACCTTTTAACCTTCGAAAGGGAGACTATGATAAAATGAGGAATATAGTTAAGGAAAAACTAAAAGGAGCGGTTGCAAAGGTTAAAGACTTACATCAAGCTTGGATGTTGTTTAAAAATACTATCCTGGAAGCCCAGACCAGCTGTATTCCACGCATTAAGAAAGGTGGAAGAAAGTCCAAAAAACTGCCAGCATGGTTTAAAGGTGAGGTCAGAGAGACTGTTGCTGCCAAAAAAGCATCTTTCAGGAAATGGAAAAAAGAGCCAAACTACGAAAACTGGAAACAGCACAAGCACTGGCAAGTTAAATGCAAAGCATTGATAAGGCAGGCAAAGGGAGAATTTGAGAAGGAACTTGCTACGGAAGCAAAAACACGAAATAAAGACTTTTTCGAGTACATTCGTAGCAAAAGGCCTGTGAGAGAGTCAATTGGACCAATAGATGATAGAGGGGTAAAAGGGGCAGTAAGACGAGACAAGGCGATAGCGGAGAGACTGAATGAATTCTTTGCTTCGGTCTTTCCTGAGGAAGATGTAGGAATGCACAGTTATTTGTATAAAGTTACAATGTTATAAATCTCTGTTAATAACTATTATCTGTATAAAGTTAAAAAAAATCTCTGTTCCATGTAATGTATACATTAGTATACAAATTTGTTTACTTGTTCCATGTAAACCGCCCCTGATCTCTGGAAGGGGCGGTATAGAAGAAATAGCTAAATAAATAAATAAATAAAAATAAAATAGGGATGTTACCCAAGACTGAAGTGGTATTTAAAGGTGATACTGCAGAGTAATTGAGAGAAATATCGTTACACCGGGAAGGTGTATTACAACTATTTGATAAACTGAATAGTAGCAAATCACCTGGACCGGATGGTATATATCCAAGAGTGTTGAAAGAACTGAAATATGAGATTGCAGACCTGCTATTAGTAATCTGTGAACTTTCATTAAAATCATCTGTAATACCTGAAGATTGGAGGATTGTCAATGTAACGCCAATTTTTAAAAAGGGTTCCAGGGGTGATCCGGGAAATTACAGACCGGTGAGCTTGACATCAGTACCGGGGAAGATGATATAAACCATCATAAAGAACAAAATTATGCAGCATGTAGATAGTCATGGCCTAATGGGAGACAGCCAACATGGTTTAGACAAGGAAGATCTTGTCTTACTAATCTGTTATGTTTTTTTGAAGGTGTGAATAAACAGGTAGACATAGGTGAGTCGGTTGATATAGTGTATCTGGACTTTCAGAAAGCCTTTGACAAGGTCCCTCATCAGAGACATTTGGCAAAACTAAAAAGTCATGGGATAGGAGGCAATGTACTATTGTGAATCGGGAACTGGTTAAAAGATAGAAAGCAGAGTGTAGGGCTAAATGGCCAATTTTCCCAATGGAAAAAGGTGAATAGTGGAGTACCCCAGGGATCTGTACTGGGTCCATTACTTCTTGACATATTTATAAATGACCTGGAACAGGGAATAACTAGTGAGGTTATCAAATTTGCAGATGACACAAAACTGTTTAAAGTTTTAAAACCCAAGAGGACTGTAGAAAACTGCAGGAGGATCTGGATAAATTGGAAGACAGGGCATCGAAATGGCAGATGAAATTTAATGTGGACAAGTGCAAAGTTATGCACCTAGGAAAGAACAACCCACACTATGGTTACACGATGCAAGGTTCCACATTGGGAACCACCACCCAGGAAAAAGATTTAGGAGTCATCGTGGATAACATTTTAAAACCCTCTGCCCAGTGTGCAGCGGCGGCCAAGAAAGCAAACAGAATCCTAGGTATCATAAGGAAAGGAATGGAAAATAAAACAAAGGATATTATAATGCCTCTGTATTGTTCCATGGTACGACCGCACCTTGAATATTGTGTGCAATTCTGGTCGCCGTATCTTAAAAAGGATATAGCGTTATTAGAAAAGGTACAGAGAAGAGCCACCAAAATGGTAAAGGGGATGGAAGGCTACTCCTATAAAGAGAGGCTACAAAGGTTAGGGCTCTTCAACCTGGAAAAGAGACGGCTGAGGGGAGATATGATAGAGGTCTATAAATTAATGAATGGAGTGGAACGGGTAAATGTAGATCAATTTTTTATGCTATCAGAATATAGAAAGACTAGGGGACATGTAATGAAACTACAGGGTAAACTATTTAAGACAAATAAGAGAAAATATTTTTTCACTCAACGTGTAATCAAACTCTGGAATTTGTTACCGGAGGATGTAGTAAGAGCTGTTAGTGTAGCTGGGTTTAAAAAAGGTTTGGACAAGTTCCTGGAGGAAAGGTCCATAAACCATTATTAAAAAGGGACCCAGGATATCAATGCTTGACCCAATACAAGCATTGTGGAACCTGTGTCTTTTGGGGATACTGCTAGGTACGTATGACCTAGATTGGCCACTGTTGGAAACAGGATACTGGGCTTGATGGACCTTGGTCTGACCCAGTATGGCATATCTTATGTTCTTATGACACTTGGGGATGGGACTGGTAGATGACTGGGTAATGGGGAGGAGGCTGGAAGGGAGGGGCACTGGGGCTGGAAGGGAGCTAAAACATGGCAATGGCACTGGAAGAGAGATGGACAGAGGGTAGGGTGACTGGAAGGGAGCTGATACAGGGGGATGTCACTGGGAGTGGAAGTGAGCTGATATCTGTGATGTTATTTGGACTAGAAGGGACTGGACAGTGAGGAAGGAGGGGGACTGGAAGGGAATGGACACCAGAGGCAGTCGTGGGAATGCAAGATATTTGACAATGGAAGGTACTGGGAGGGGAGTACTGGAAATGGGGCTGATATTGGGGACGGTTACTGGGACTGGAAATAGGCTGATGGAAGGAGGTGAAGAAAACAAAAGAAGAGACAAGAAATCGCAGATGGACTATAGACCATAGAAAGAGAGCTAAGAGAAGACAGGAAAGCAGAAGCCTCATATCGGGACCAGCATGATCAGAGAATAAAATGGTTAGATAACAAAGGTAGAAAAAATAATTTTATTTTCAGTTTAGTGACTGGATTTTGCGCTATCTTCATATTTTGCACAGTATGGGGAACCTCACTTAGTTTGCAGCTTGTTGTGCTGTGAGGGCTTGTGTGCATCAGTGATGCGGAGAGCTAAGCTATTGGTAGTTTAACTACTCACAGGGTCTTCCAAGGTGGACAGGTCTTAGCTGAGGTGCCAGACCAAGACAAACCACCTATCTGGGCAGCAGCAAAATGGGACGGTGTTGGCGGCAGAGGATCACATTTCTGTGACAACAGCAACAACACTAAAATTAAACTGAACAAAAGAAAGGCCTCAGCAATCTACTTCTGTATCTTGCCACAAAAACCCAGTGGATAGTCACAACAAAACAAATTGCACTAAAGTGCTGGAAGATGAGACTCGTAGGTCAGAAGGCACTCAACTGGCAAAGAGCTGAATACTTTTCAAAGTAAAGCCAGCATTTATGATGTGGTTGGTCAAAGCCCTCAGGATGTCTGACTGCTGATGAAGCTGCGCATGAAATGAGAGTCAGAAGCTGCAAAGACGTCTTACTTATTGAGACATGGAATGTATGAAGCATGAACCAAGGAAAGTTGGAGGTGATCAAGAATGAAATGGAACATGTACAACTTGATCTGTTGGTATCAGCGAACTGAAATGGACTGGCATCGGGCACTTTGCATCGGATGATCACATGGTCTACTATGCTGAAAATGAAAGACAAAGAAGAAATGGTGTTGCATTTATAATAAAGAAGAAACTTTCAAGAACTGCAATGAAATACAATGCAATCAGTGAATGCTTAATTTCTATTAGTCTACAAGGAATGCCCAGCAACACAATTATAATTCAAGTATATGTCCCAACAACAGCTGCAGAAGAAGATGAATTTGATGAGTTCTATGAACAAGTAAAAGCTGAAATTGACAGAACATGCAAACAGGATATCCTGATAGTCATGGGTGACTGGAACTCAAAAGCTGGAAACAAAGAAAGCAAAGTGGTTGGAAAATATGGACTTGGCAACAGAAATGAAGCTGGAGAAAGACTGATAGAATTCTGCAAGACCAACGATCTATTCATCTCAAACACCTTCTTCCAGCAACACAAGTGGCAACTGTAAACATGGACTTTACCCAATGGATTGTACAAAAATCAAATTGACTACATCTGTGGGAGTCAAAGATGGAAAAGCTCTATAACATCAAGAAAGACAAAACCTGGAGCTGATTGTAGTACAGATCGCCAATTATTAGTATGCATACTGTGGTGAACAGCGCCCTCCTGAGCCTATGAAGACGGATGAAAATCCTGAGGTTCAGCAGGATTTATGCCTATTTGAGAAACCAAGGAAGAAAGAGAGACTCTATTCCACAGAGCTGAGCATGGAGACCAGCCCAGGGGAGGAGTCCTGCAGTCCTGATTGGGCACACCCTGCCCTTGGAAGGGGCGTGTCCAGGAGAGAACGTGGTTTTAAACCAGAGCATGGCTTTGCTAGTCAGATGGAGGAGAAGAGGAAGAAGAAGGAGAGGAGGATTAAGAAGGAGAATGATTGGAAGTCCAGAATACAGTATGCTGATACTTGGGAACCTGGCATTGGAAGGAGACCTGCAAAGTTCTATTCAGAGGCAGTGAGTAGAAGTCCCAAGGAGAGAGGACCTCGCCCTGAAATAGATAACCGTTGGAAGGCACAGCCCTGGGAAAGGAAGCCTTCAAGGCAGGCACAAGAAAGAAAACAATCATTCTGTGAAGTACCGTTTGAGCCAGAGAGCAACAAACATTCTAACAGCTGGAGAACGTTGGAGCCATCTGAAGTCAGAACGGCATGGCAACAAGTAAGTGAATTGCCACAAAGTTTCCAGGCTGAACGTAAAGCTAACTCTCCTGTGTGTGAAACATTAGCAAAAGAGACTAGCAGTTACTCTGACACAATTAATCTAAGAGAGGAGAAAATAAACAGCCTTAAGCCAGAGGGAAGTTGTATAGCTGATAGCAATTCCCTATCTCACAAACAGCAGGCTGAATTGCTCCTACAGAGTTTTAAGCAGTTTTTAGAGTTGCAAGCTAGAAGACAGCCAGTGTTACCAGAAGCCAGTAATTCCATACAGCTTGAAGAGTTAAACAAGATAATACAGACTTACCAGATTGTGAGAGCATGGATTGCACGGTCTGCTGTGTAGAGATGCCAAGCTGAAGGAAACTGCTTTTTACCGTATGTGAGTTGAATGCTACGGAGCTGTTGTATTGCCTTGCTGAGAAAGCTCTAATTATGTGCACCTGATTTTCCCCAGCACTGTGAAGGTAACAGTGGCTGAAAGAGGCTGCAGTGAATCTAACTGACCTCTTGGGGCAAAGTGAGTAATTTGCTGAGAAGTGAAAAGAAGCAGTTATACTTTAAGTTGCCTTTATCCTAAGTTTTCCTGTTAGCATTTTGAAGCACCTATGTTGTTTGCATTTATTTGCCATGTGATGGAACAATATCCTTTACTATAATAAAAATACTGGAAACCCCATAACTACAACTCTTTATTTCGGAGCGAGAGGAGCAGGAACTACAATACCCAGCATTCCCTGGATACAGGTTACTCTCCTTCCTCACGAAGCATCAGACCGCCGCTCCTGTCCTTAGCCCCAAGGCCGGGCAGGAGCGCCGCAATACCCATGCTAAAGTTGAAAAAGATCAAGCCACTCATGAATGTAGCAAAATATGACCTTGAATATATACCACTAGAATTTAAAGACTGCCTGCAAAATTAATTTGATGCTTTATATACATATGACTGAGTTCCAGAAAAATTATGGGATGACATCAAGAAGACTGTGTTGGAAGAAAGTAAGAAATCTCTACAAAAGGTGAAAAAGCGAAAACGGCCAAAATGGATGACGTAAGAAACTCTGAAAATTGCCCAGAAACGCAGAGAAGCTAAAGCCAGAGGAGAAAGGGAGGCAATCGCAGAACTCAACAGAGATTTCCAACATGCAGCAAGACAGGACAAAGAAAAGTACAGTACTACAATGATGCATGAAAGGAAATAGAAGCAGAAACTATTAGAGGAAGAACAAGATTGCACTGCACATGCAAATCAGCAGTCGACAGATAGGCAAAAGATGGGGTATGCACCCCCACAGCACCTCGGCCTGGTAGGGGGAACTGACCGTGTGTGGTACTGGCACAGAGTAGCCACAGACCGTCACATTGTGTGGGTACTGTGCTCACCCTGAGGGTGAGGTGGGGCGCCCAGCACCAGGTCCACAGCACCTTTCATGGGTGAAATGCGCCATGCTGTATGTCCTCATCAGTGCTACTGTGTATGATAGGTAGTTCCTGCAGACACACCTAGGTTACATCTGTATCCTTTTGTATTTCTCAGTCATGTCTAGCCCTTATGGGCTATGATGCACTCAGAATAGTGCATATCCTGTGTTGGTGCCATGGTTACATGATGAGGGAGAGGGAGAGGAAAGGGTGTTAGGACCCATAGGCGGATTATGTACCACCACACAACCCACCCTCTGGGGCTCAGGGTGGGAAACAGGATCACCCACCAATAGATCCACATTCTACCTCCCTGCAATGGTAGCAGTAGAGGGGATCATCAACCCCAGTCCTGCTGGGGAACAGACACCCTACAGGGCAGACAATGCAGAGCTGTACACATCCATAAAGCAATAGCAGACAGACATGCTCAGCTGCCCCCCACCACTATCTGACATTCTCCAGCAGCAAACCTCCAGCCGCTGCACCCTGCAAGGTGTTCCAGCAAGACACATACTAGCTGCAGACAGTCTGCTAGCTAGTCCATGGTCCTGGAGGAGATGCATGTACCCAGAACTAGGACATCAGCATATACAACAAGCAGATAAGTCAGTGATTGGGTCCCAAAAAAGACCCATAAAAATCACATGAAAGAAATGCAATATAGCATGATGGGGGAACCTAGCCATGCCGTGGTCACTGCTCAGTCAGGGTGAGAGTGACCTCCCAGAAGGACATGCTGTGGCCACACTGTCCATGCAGGCAGTGGCCGGGCACTACAATGTCCAAGCCATTGTCCTATACCCTGTGCAGATGCGGCCAGGCCAGGCCACCCTATCCAGGCTATTCCCACAGTACCTTGCTCCTTATTATGCACATTGGCAGGCCAATACTGGCAACAGTGCTAGCAATGTGGGCTGTGGAGGGTGTTGGCAGCCACCACACACTGGATAGACAGACATACACTCCCACACCTATGCCAGCATTGTGCAACTATAGAGGAGTTTGGCAGCCCTGGCCACCACACCAGTCCTGGGCACAGTGCAGGCATGGCTATGGTACGCAATATTGTTGGGGTCACTCTGTCAGACACCAGACCTGAGGCACACTCCACAGACATCAGAAAGGTTGCTATGATGCAGCTCAATCAGCCAATTGTGCTTAACATAGGAATTGTTATCTGCCAGTTATCACAGCAACCTTTTTGATAGCTGTGTACAGTTTTCCCATGTTTAGGGTGGCATTGCTAAGGTATGCAAGTGCTAGTATGGGGAGATGCACGCAGGGCCCAACATCCTGCCTCTCCAGGAGGCTTGGGATAATGGAGCCTGTGGGTGTGGGTGTGTCTGCCCCTGTTGGCCGCTGCTCTAGGGCAGAGGTTCCCAACTCCAATCCTAGAGGGCCAAACACTGTTTGGGTTTTCATGCTGTCCCTAATGAATATGCATGAGATACATCTGCATACCATGGGGGCGGTGCATAGCAATGCAGCACAGCCACATTTATTAGAGGCAGCATGGAACCTGAATGGTGTTTGGCCCTCCAGGACTGCATTTGGGAGACTCTGCTCTAGGTAATGCACATGTTTATGGTGTCTGTGCTCTGTAGGGTAAAATGTAGGTGTTTTGGGCATGTCTACATCATCTGCACTACAGGTTCTATATGTATTAGCACGTTGTAGTAGTGGGTAAAATATGGGGGTTGGGTTGCCAGGAACCACAGCTGGGACTTGAGTCTGTGACCTGCTGCTCCTGAACAGACTGGCTGTGTGCACTGCACCACTGTGTTGCCACAGAGACAGTGCATTCCCTGGGGATACCATGACTGTTTGTCAGACAGGGCCTGTCTGTTGCAGTGCATGGCACCCACCTACACAGGGCTAGGCCATGGTCTGCTCTGGGCAGCTGCCACTGCCCCCTCCACCACCAGTACCCCTCTGCCACCCTACTGACATGTCCTTCTGCTGGTGGTGCTGGTGGGGCACAGTCTCAGGCCATCCATTGTGCGGGTAGGTAGCTGCCTATGGTGCAGGTTCTGGGGTAGGGTGCCTGCATAGATGTCCAAGCTTCCCCCAGCACCACCTGCCAATGTTCTGTGCCCTTGGGGGTACCTGCTGGGTACTATCCCCTGTGACTCTGTGGGAAGCACAATCGTGCCCATTCTGGGCCCTCATCAGTTGCTGTCTGGCTGCTCTACTGTTTCAGCATTCCTATGGGCCACCTAGGCATCACCCTAGTCCGCACTGTGGCTCAGCTGCAGCACAACATGTGCCATCTGCAGCCTTCTGTGTCCCCTTTCCCAGCATCTGTCAAGTTGCCCATTCCGACATGCCCGCACGCCATAGGAAACCTGTCCAATGGAGAGGGAAACCCTGATCAGCATTATTTCAATGTGGGATCATTCACCTTGTATGGGGATGGAGCATAGACCCTTCCAAAATTCATATCCTTTTTTTGGAGCTTTCTTGGGAGTGTTTTTTGACGTTTCCCATTAATATCACTATTGCCCAGCTTGGTTATGTTTTTTTTATATTTTTATTTGCACTTTTGTTCCGTGCACATGTATCACACTTATCACTTTTTTGTAGGTTTCCCTGATTTTGCTGTACATTGCTGACATAAATGGTTTCTCTTCCCTTTAAATCAGCTTTAACGCCAGGATTTCACTGGTGTTAATTTTTCAGCCTTGGATTTCACAGCGTTAGTGTGCAGAGAGCCTCTCCCCTCCCACTCTCCGCCCATTGACCCCTTCTCTCCGCCCCTGGGGAGCCTTCCTCCGCCCTCCGGGAGTCTTTCCCCGCCTTCAGTGCTCGTTTGTGCCGCTGCGCGCGTTATCGCGCGATAAGGTACCTGTGCACCTGAAAAAGCGCCCTTATTGCGCGATAAAATCACAGAGCGCACATTAAGACGGTTTAGTAAACAAACCCCAAAGTGTATGACAAGGCTGCATATTTCCCCATACCTGTTTAATTGAAATGCAGAACAAATCATCAGAGAAGCAGGACTGTATGAAGGCAACAGAGATGTGAAGATTGGTTGGAGATTCATCAACAACCTTTGCTATGCTGACGATACCACATTACTGGCTGAAAGTTAAGACGATTTGAAACATTTGCTTCTCAAGATCAAGAAACATAGGGATATGTTTACTAAACTTTGGTAATGTTACAGACTGCACGTTAGGTAATGTTAACGCGCGTTAGGTAACGGTAATGCTTGTTAGGTAACGTTAACGCGCGGTATGTAACGTTAACGCTCAGTAACGCTACAAACCATGCAGAAGCGTTCCAAGGCACGATACACACCGCAGAGGGATGAGAGAGGGCAGAGAGCAGGGGTCAATGGGCAGGGAGTGGGTGGGGAGAAGATCCCTGCACACTAACGCACTGAACTGAAGGGCTGAATCCTACGCGAATGAAAACCTGCCGTTAGATGCACATTTGCAGGAGAGAGAAACCACTTCATTGTCAGCAATGTACAGCATAGGCATGGAGCACAAGAAACGTGATAGTAGTGCTCCATTTGCAGCAACACCATAGTGCCCAAGTATGAGAGGCCACTATGGCAATGGTGTAAATGGGGCATAGGGGGCTGCAGGCGGCACATGTACTGAAAGACAGCATCTGACAAAGGCCAAACACAATATACAAATACATTGTCCACACTAGCCAATAGTTGCCAGGGCAGAGACAGGACATCCCCGCAGCCATCCCACCACCATATTGAAGGGACAGAATGTTGTTAGGCAGTGATGGGGGGTGGGGATGGGGATGTCCATGTATGCCTTCCCACCCCAGATGCCGCACCGTAGGTACCTGCCTACCGGAGCAGTGGATGGCCTGGGACGGCGCACAACAAGCACCAACAGCATATGGTTATGCCAGCATAGCAAGGGGGTGTGTGTCCGTGCTGGAGGGGGCGGTGGCACCTGTCTGCAGTGGACCTAGGCCATGCCCTGAACCAGTACATGGTGTGCAGTGCAACAGAAAATGTCTGGCTGAGGAGACGTAAAGGTATGGCCCAGGGACTGCTATTCCTCTGTGGTCTCACTGTGGTGCAGTACACACAGCCAGTGTGACTCAGAGCAGAGGGTCACAGGTCCAGTTCCCAGTTGCGGACCCTGCAGAACACATCAGAAACTTCTACCCTACTACGTAGATACAACAGAAAAACAGGAAATGTCTGGCTGAGGAGAAGTAAAGGTAGCTCCAGAGACTGCTGTGCCTCTGTGGTCTCACTGTGGTGCAGTACACACAGCCAGTGTGACTCAGAGCAGAGGGTCACAGGTCCAGGTCCCAGCTGCGGACCCTGCAGAACACATCACAAACTTTTGCCCTACTACGTACTGTAGATACAACAGAAAAACAGGAAATGTCTGGCTGAGGAGAAGTAAAGGTAGCTCCAGGGACTGCTGTGCCACTGTGATGCAGTACACATAGCCAGTGTGACTCAGAGTAAAGGGTCACAGGTTCAGTTCCCAGCTGTAGACACTGCAGAACACATCACAAACTTTTGCCCTACTATGTAGATACAACAGAAAAAAAGGAAATGTCTGGCTGAGGAGAGGTAAAGATAGCTCCTGGGACTGCTGGGCCTCTGTGGCAACACCGTGGTGTAGTACACACAGCCAGTGTGTCCAGGAGCAGAGGGTCACAGGTACAGGTCCCTGCTGCTAGAATCTGCAGAATACATCCCAAACCTTTACCATACTAAGTAGATACAACATCAAAACGTGCAAGCCCCACAACAGCGGCCAACAGGGGTAGAAACACCCACTCACATAGGCCCCACCATCCAAATCATGCTGTACAGGCAGGCTGCTGGCCCCAGCATGGAGTTGCAGGTAATATCACAGCACCACTGCTACCTCCTGCTCAGTTCAGAAATGTCGGCAGTGTGGCAGGCAGGGTTGCCAAACACCCCTATCATTGCACAGTGCTGCAGTAGGAGTGTGTGTGTATATGTCTATCCATAGTTTTGTGGCTGCCCACCCCGCTCTCGGCCCACATTGTCCAACTGTTACCAGTGTTAGCCTGCGAATGTGCATAATGAGGAGCAAGGTAGTGTGGGGATGGGCCAGATAGAGCGAATTGGGCAGGCTGCATCTGCACAGGGAGTATTGCAATGGCTGGTACACTGTAGTGTCCGAACACCACCTGCATGGACAGGGTGGGCACAGCATGTCGGGCTGGGAGGGCAGTCTCACCCTGACTCAGCAGTGACCATGGCATGTCCAGGTTCCCCCATAGTGTTCTGTATTATTTGTTTCCAGTGATATCTGTGTGATCCCAGTTTTGGTGTCTAATCACGGACATACCTGCTTGGTGTGTGTATGCTGCCCATCCTATGTCTGGATGCATGTGTTTTCTCACTGACTGTGTACCATGGGTTGGCTAGTGGCATATCTGCAGCTAGTCTGTGCATGGTGAGAACACCGTCTATGTTGCTGTAGGTACAGTCCGACAGTGTTGTCTGATGATGCATGGCAGACTGTGGCATTTGGCAAGTGAGGATTCACATGGCAACCCCACCTTAATGCTGGTCTGCCAATACTCCAGTCACAGGTATGGCTTATGTGCACTACCCCTAGAGCAGTGGTTCTTAACCAGTCCTCCTTGAACCCCTAGGCCAGTCGGGTGTTCAGGATAGCCCTAATGAATACGCATGAGATATATATGCATTAGAGATATCCTGCCAATCTGACTGGTTTGTGGCCCTCTAGGGTTGGATTTGGAGACCCCTGCCTTACATCTCTGTCATTTAAGATTGTGAGTGGGCAAGGTGCAGATGTCCTAGACATCAAAAGGGTAAATAGAATGTGTCACATGCCTCCTCAATTCTCACCACCACCAAAAGGTTGTCTAATAGACAATATTTTGGTGGTGGTGAGAAGCAACAAGGCATGTGACAAATTCTATCTAACCTTTTTGATGTCTTGGCGATCTGCACCTTGCCCACTCACATTCTTAAATGACAGAGATGTAAGGCAGGGGTCTCCGAATCCAGCCCTAGAGGGCCACAAACCAGTCAGGTTGGCAGGATATCTCTAATGCATATATGTCTCATGCATATTCATTAGGGCTATCCTGAAAACCCGACTGGCCTAGGGGTTCAAGGAGGACTGGTTAGGGAACCACTGCCCTAGAGGGATGTCCTTTTGCCATCAGGACCGTGTTTGCTGGTCCCGCAGCCCATCCCATGGCCTCAGGAACCTCCACGCTCCCACCTACAAGATAGGTGTTATGGAGCCCCTTGGGGGCACATAGTGTATACCACTCTGAACAGTAGGGGGCTGTGGTACACTGGATACCTCTCTGCCCTGCTAACAGGTGGCTGTAGCAGCCAGATCTTAACACTGGGTACACACTGATCTGGGTGGTCACTGGTCCCAGGGGAACACCTGTGACTATGGAACACAGATGGGCACAGAGGTGCCTGTGGCGCACTGCCTGGGACACCCTGCCTGGGACACCTGCCACACACTGCCAGTGATGGGGATGTGCAGCAGGACCTATAGGTAGCATCACATGTACTGTGGACCTAGTGCTGGGCAGCCATCTATACCCTCAGGATGAATACAGAACCTGCGCAATGGCAGGGTCCATAGCTACTCTGTGCCAGTATCACGCATGGCAGTCAGTCTTGCCAGGCTATGGTAACAGGGAGGTGCGGACCCCATTTGTTGATCCGCTGTGGACCACTGTTCAGCATGTGCAATGCATCATGGGTACTGGTGCGTTTACCCTAACCTGGCGCACAGAGCAGATGGTCCATGCATTGACCTGCAGTCCCTCTGTACCCAGGCATTGCTGTACAGCAGGCCATAGAAGTATAGTCCACTGGTTCGTATAATGACGTTCCAAACTGTGTCCATGGGTTCAATCCCCTTATTGTTTCCACCTCCCATGCATGCCAAACTCAGATATCTTGCATGCCTCTAACACTCATATGTGCTGCCAGCCCATAATAGACTCGCCACAGTGGGTGACATTCCTCTGGTCCAGTTATCTGCGTCTGTCAGCTGTGTAGAGTCCTGACTGCCTGTGCAGGCTGCCACCACAGGTCATGCATTGTGACCCTGTCCTGCATTGTGCCTCTGCGTTGCCTGCCTCGCCTGTACCTCAGCTGCATGGTACCACCACACCTCTGTCCACCCATCATCATAACCATCCTGGCACACCCGCCTCCCCTGGGGGACACGTATGCCCACCATCTGCCACCCACTGTCCTCCCAGTACTTTACTTTGCCCACACCAAGTGCTGTGGTACAGTTGCCCACAACATGTTTGTCAACAGTACTAGCAGCCACATGGTCTGGCCGCAGATATGGCATGTCCAGGAGCCTCCAACTCTCACCCCCAATTACCTGTGCAGTGGCAGTAACCCGTGGCCAATCCAGTGTTAGGGTGACATTAGTATCTCTGGACATAGGTAATGCATGTCAACCTGAGGCTCCTTGCAGGCCGCAGGGCAAAGTAACCTAGGGCACCGTGACATTGTTATGCCACTGTGAACAATGGCAAAATATTCCAGGGAGCCCACGAAGATGACCTGTCCAGGTATAACCAGTACGGTGCCCTGCCTAGGGACCCCGATAAGGTGCTGTAGAAGGCGCCTCACAAGGCACCTGACGAGCATCCTATATGGCACCGTACAATATGACGCCCAGTAACATGCCTACTAAGGCGCGGTAGCACAATATACCATAGAAGGAACCCACAGATGCACCATGTTCTGAAGCACGGTATCGGGCAACGTACAACATGCTATTAGGGCTGAGGAGTCCCAGGACATGCTCCTTAGCGTACCATTGCATAAGGCACGCTCCAAGGTGCCATAATCAACGTTAGCCTAACACGTGCCTTAGGCCCAGATGGCTGAAAGCCTGACACGCTGTAACGTCAGGCCTCAATGCTCACAAGAACATGGTCCGTCAGAGCAATATAGCATGGTGTGTGTAGCACAGTGGTTAGGCAGTATGTCAGACTACAATGTAATTGGAGTTCAAATCCCAGAAGGGGATACCACAATGGGAAGAAGATGGGTATAGGGCATGTCACAAACAGAAAGGCCAGTGGTACTCAGATATAGAAAAGGATACCTGTAACATAAACAAATAGACCAACACTTGTCGCAAACAGAAGTACATGCATTGCAAAGCACGCACTGCAGAGGCGCCTTTTTACTGCGTCATACGAGGTCTGATCACATACGGCAGACAAGATGGCTGCCAGGTCGAGAAAGCCTGCATTCACCTATGCAGACCTATATCTGCTTGCTGAACTAATATGCCTCTGCAAGAAGCGTCTGTTTCCAGGCTCCTCCCGTAGGCAGGACCTCAGCAGAGTGAGGAGGGCCTGGGTGCGCCTCACCAGGCATTATAATAGAGGCTCTGACTACCCACGTGAGGTAAGTGCATGGGGACAGGCACCCAAACCTAGGACTTTAAAAAAACACCTGGTAACCAACACACATATCAGACACGCACAGCAAGGGTAAAGCAGGTGACTGTGTGTCCAAATGGGATCAATGTAGGCCTACGTCCCCAGATCTCATTACAGAGATTTATTATCCATCCCAGTGTTATGGTATCTGCTCCTGTTGCAGTTTCACTGATGTGCCCTATCCCCAGGATACCCCAGGTCACATTACAGAAGTATAATATCCATCCTGTTGCTAAGGTACCTGCTCCTGCTTAAGTTTCACAGATGTGCCAAATCCCCGGGGTGCCCCAGGCCTCATCACAGAGGTCTATTATCCATCCTGGTGTGATGGTACCTGCTCTTATTTAAGTCTCACAGGTCTGACAAATCCCCAGGATGCTCCAGGCCTCGTTACAGAGGTCTATTATCCATCCTGGTGTTATGGTACCTCCTCCTGTTTAAGTTGCACAGATGTGCCATATCCCCAGGATGCTCCCGGCTTCATTACAGAGGTTTATTATCCATCCTGGTGTTATGGTACCTGCTCTTATTTAAGTCTCACAGGTCTGACAAATCCCCAGGATGCTCCAGGCCTCGTTACAGAGGTCTATTATCCATCCTGATGTTATGGTACCTGCTCCTGTTTAAGATTCCCAGGTCTGCCAAATCCCAAGAATGCTCCAGGCTTCATTACAGAGGTTTATTATCCATCCTGGTGTTATGGTACCTGCTCTTATTTAAGTTTCACAGCTCTGCCAAATCCCCAGAATGCTCCAGGCCTCATTACAGAGGTTTATTATCCATCCTGGTGTTATGGTACCTGCTCCTGTTCAATTTCACAGGTCTGCCAAATCCCCAGGATGCTTTAGGCCTCACTACAGAGGCCTACTATTCATCTTGGTGTTATGGTACCTCCTCCTGTTTAAGTTTCACAGGTCTGCCAAATCCCCAGGATACTCCAGGCCTCAATACAGAGGCCTACTATTCTTCCTGGTGTTATGGTACCTGCTCCTGCTTAAGTTTCCCAGATCTGCCATATCCCCAGGATGCTCCAGGCCTCATTACAGAGGTATATTATTCATCCTGCTGTTATAGTAGCTGCTCCTGTTTAAGTTGCACAGAAGTGCCAAATCCCCAGGATGCCCCAGGCCTCATTACAGAGGTATATTATCCATCCTGATGTTATGGTACCTGCTCTTGTTTAAGTTTCACAGGTCTGCCAAATCCCCAGGATACTCCAGGCCTCAATACAGAGGCCTACTATTCTTCCTGGTGTTATGGTACCTGCTCCTCTTCAAGTTTCCCAGGTCTGCCATATCCCCAGGATGTTCCAGGCCTCATTACAGAGGTCTATTCCATCCTGTTGTTATGGTACCTGCTCTTGTTTAAGTTTCACAGGTCTGCCAGACCCCCAGGATGCTCCAGGCCTCACCACAGAGGCCTTTTATCCATCCTGGTGTTATGTCACCTGCTCCTGTTTAAGTTGCACAGATGTGCCAAATCCCCAGGATGCCCCAGGCCTCAGTACAGAGGTCTATTATCCATCCTGGTGTTATGGTACCTGCTCCTGTTTAAGTTTCACAGGTCTGCCAAATCCCCAGGATGCCCCAGCCCTCAGTACAAAGGTCCATTGTCCATCCTGGTGTTATGGTAGGTGCACTGGCTGATGTGTGCAGGCCACACATTGCCATGTTGTGGCTGGAGCCTGCAGGACATATAGCGGCACATCCCCAGGGTACACTTGGGTTTGGCTGTTGCTGTGTGCAAGGGCCACTGGTGAGACACATGATCATTGGCCACACCAGTGCGTACAGTGGCACATGGCTATGCAGTCTGTACATATGTTGGACAAGGGTTGCAGACAAGTTGATGGGTGTAGCAGACATGCTGACACATATGTGCGGGAAGTGGCACATGCCCTGCACCCCCCGGCACACCGTGCATGTATGCCGACACCATACAGCCCCCCATGCATGGCGCCCATGACCCACAGCATGGCAAAGGCACATATGGTGCGGTGTTATGGGCCCAAACATGGATAGGCTGCCAGGGTGGCAATGGGTGCCAGGGGGTTTGCACACAGTGCACGTAGGGGCCAACCTGGACATGCGCAGCCACAATGCACACATGTGTGTGTCAGGGGCAACAGCAGTCGACACACAGCACACAGTAGGGGCAGCCACCTGCTGCACCCGGGTATGTGTGTGGTGCAGCACCAGCTGGTGATGGATGTCTGTTCCCTAATGTCCCCACACATTGCTTCACCCACAGGTCAAGGACCTGCACAAGAAGGCCCGTGAGCTGTCAGCCAGATACCTCCGCTTTGTGGCGCAGGTGCAGTGGGAACAGCAGGCCCAATGTGATGGTGAGTGATGCGGCACGTCCCTGTGGGCCAACGGCCTGCGGGACCACAGGACATGTTTGAATGATATGTCAGATGTGTAACCGTGGTGGTAATGTATGTACCTCTCCCCCACAGTGGCTGCACATGAAGATGAGGGCCCAGCAGGGCTGGACGCTGGAGCCGGGCAACCAGTGCCAGCTGAAGATGACCCGGAGGGCAAGGAGGTGGTTGACGGCAGGAAGGCCGAGGAGGAGGGGGATGCTGGAAGCAGAGAGGAGGAGGGATTGGGCAGCTGGGAGCCTGGGGAGGGAGGAGGGTGAGGTGGAGGGGGTGGAGGGGGGAGGTACAGGGGAGGCTGGGGAGGGGAAGGAAGTGGTGGGTGAGGCAGGGGAGGGGGCGGGGGGTGGGAGGTCTAGGAGGGGCGGGAGTGGCAGGGGATGGGGAGGGGGGTGGGGGTGAGGGTGATGGTGTGGCCAGTCCCAAGCAGCACAGGCCACCACAGGGCACTGTGGGCCCCAGCCATCTGCCCCACAGTGATGGTGATGACCCCCATATGGCCGTGGGTCTGCCACA